>PVJO010002555.1:0-141090 GCA_004026905.1 Hystrix cristata
AAAGGGGAAAAAATGGTAAAGTGTAGCTACATTTGTTGCAAATAGGGAGGGGTGGGTGAATGGAAGGGAGGGGAGGGGAAGGGGGGAAGAGGGGGGAAAACCAAGATGTATCATGTACAGGTACAAAATAGCCATGTTGATTATGATCATTATGTATACAATGTACCAATACATGTTCTTGGTAAAAATAAAACATTAAAAAAAAAAGGACTAAGCAAATCACAAAAACATAGATATCTTTAAAATATTGAGGGGAGAAGAGGTCTGTCAAACTAAAATTCTGCACCAGAAGAAATAACTTGGAAAAGTGAAGGCAAAATAAAGCCTTTCAGACAAAAGCTGAGAAAATTCATCATACACAGATCTGAACTATGACAGAAAGTTCTTCAGGCAAAACAAAGTTGACCAATCAGAAAATCAGATCTACTCGAAGAATGAAAAGACACTAGAAAAGAATAACGCCATGTCAGAGAGCTTAAGAACCAACTCGTAAGAATTCACAGCAACCAAAGGTAGAAAAATCTGAGTGAAATGTATAATACAGGATTTATAACCCACAGAGTAGAAAACATAAAAGAATAAATGATGGGACAGTTCCTCTTTATAGGAGAAGTATTAATAAATGCAAAAGGCTTAGAACAAGGGGAATTATAAAAATCATCATTATGATACAGTAATAATTTTTAAAAGAAATATTGACCGATAAGTGCTAAAACTAGTGAGCAAACAATTAAGAAAAAACAAGATTATCTGTGTGTTCTAAAACCAGCATTTCAGGGCTGGGGATTTAGCTCAGTGGCAGAGTGCTTGCCTAGCAAAAGAAGGCTCTGGCATGCATGAATGCATGCATAAATAAATAAACAAACCCAGCATTTCTCAAGGTAATTCTTAACTTAAAAAATATTAACTTTATCAGACCTCCCACCAAATTTAAAGACCCAAGCAAAAAATAGTCATGTGAAATAAAGACAGTTCTCAGATGAAGAAGTACAAACAGCCAATAAATTACACGAAAAAATGCTCGATATCACTGGCCATTCAAGAAATGAAAATTTTTTTGGTTTTTTTTTGGCGCTGGGGATGGAACTCAGAGCCTTGTGCTTCCAAGGCAAGCACTCTAACCACTGAGCTAAATCCCCAGCAAGAAATGCAAATTAACAACACTGAGATTCCATCTCACCCCAAATGAGTGGCTATCTTCAAGAAATCAAAAAATTACAAATGTTGCAGAGGCTAAGGACAGAAGTGACACACCTTCCCCTTCACTGCTGCTGGGAGTCTAAACTAGTACAACCACTATGGAAATCAGTATGGAAAGTCCTCGAAAAACTAAAAATAAAAATCCATTTGATCCAGCCATCCCTTTTCTAGGTATCTTCCTGAAAGTTTTAAAGACATCTTATTACAGTGATACATACATACTCATGTTTACAACAGCACAATTCATAACTGCTAAATCTTGGAACCAGCCAATATGTCCATCCACAGATGAATGGACAAAGAAAATGTGGTATTTATACACAATGGAGTACTGCTCCACTCTAAAGAAGGATAGACTTGAGTTATTTGTATGAAAATGGGTGCACCTTGAGTTAAGTGAAGTAAATCAGCCAGACAAGCTTGAAGATCACATAATTTCCTTTATGTGAGAAACCCAGTATATAAATAAAGTACAAAATAAAAGACACACAATAGGAAAAAAAGGGGCAAAAAAGTTACTGTAATCCAGCAAGGCCAATGTACCTAAAAGTTTCTCTTGATTTAGTATAATTCTGTTATGTGCTTTATATGTTTTTAGCTTGTTAGTCTGGCTGCTAATCTGTGTTTATGATAATTAACTTGATAAAGACAAATCTGATGCCGGCAAAAAAAAAAAAAAAAAAAAGGAAAAAAATTTTTAAATATGGGGGGGGAGGGGAATAGGAAAAAAAGAATTAAGATGTCCCATGTACATGTACCAATTCCCCACAATAAATGTAATCATTATACACCGCAAACATGTTAATAAAAATTTTTTAAAAAGAAAAAACACTAATTTTAAAGCACAGCAGAAATCATATTAACTGGTGCCCCAGGACAAAATCATGAGAAATAAGACCCATAAACATTACGTATCCCTTGTTATAATTCACTAGCAAGTGTATCACAAACACTAATGTTATTCTTGGCAAAAACCACATAAAACATTCAATTAGTCATGAAAAGAAATCATAAAAATAAAAATGAGTGACATACTACCATTCACCTAAAAGCACTGTTCAAATATCAATGACATAAAAGACTTTCAAGTTTTTACTTTCAGTCATCCAGACTGTCACAGATCAGAGCAGACTACAAACAAATGACTATTAAATATAATTGCAAATTCTGGAACAAAATTGCACATTACTGGGAAAACTGGTGAAGCATGATAACATTTAGAATGTAGTTCACAGTAGTGTGCCAATGTTAATTTCCTGATTTTGAGCATTATTACTTAAGGCATTAATATTTGGATAAGGTGGGTGAAGGGTATATGGAAACCCTGTGTACTGGCTTTACAAGCTTAAAGTCTAAAATTTGCTCAAAATGAGAATTTTTAAAAAGGTAACTAAAGTTTAAAGCAAAATAATAGCAATGCACTATGGAATTTATAGCAGCTGAAGAAGTACTGAAAAAATGCAGCATAATTCTGGAAAGAACAGAAGGAGGGAAATACATGTTCTGTTGTGTGCTTCTTAGAAAATGTGTATTGTACTTTTGAATGTAAAATGTGTCAAGTTATCATACATATTACAAACACTAGAGCAAACATTAAAGAATAACAAAGGAGGATAATTAATAAGCCAAAAGTTGAGAAATAGATTTTATAAAAAATAATCTAGGGGTTGGGGATTTAGCTGAAGTGGTAGAGTGCTTGCCTGTCAAGCACAAGGCCCTGAGTTTGATCCCCAGCACCCCAAAATCAATATATAAAATAAAATAATAATCTAAGGGAAGGCATAAAAGAAGGGGAAAAGGAATGTTAAGCAGAATAAAAATTCAAAACCCAATTATATGCTGTTTATAAAAAATTTTAAATACAAAGACACAAACAGATATAAGTAAAAAGGATGCAAAAATAATACAATTACCAATCAATAGGCTGAAGTGACTAAGCTTATAGCAAACAAGATACAATTCTGAAAAAGAACCATTACTACAGATATACATCTCAATGATAAAATAGTTACATAATCAAAAAAATCCTAAATATATGTAATTACACATATTTATTTATCCAAAATAATACAGTTTGAAAAATATGGAAAGCAAAAATTAATATCACTAATTGGTGGCAAATCTATTATTGTTGGATATTTCAACACTCATTTTTCAGTAATTAATACTGTTAGAGAAGAAATAAGTATTATCAAACAACTTGACCTTCCTGATACTTATACAAAGCTTCAAAATATAACAGCAGGATATTCTCTATGTATGTACACACGTATGTATTTATTCTGCATTACTGAGGACTGAATCCAGGGCCTTGGCACTGAGCTACATTCCCAGATCTTTTATTTCTTATTTTGAGACAAAGTTTTGCTAAGTCACCAAATTGCCCAGGCTAAGCTCAAATGTCCAATTCTCCTGCCTTAGCCACTCAGAATGCTGGGATTACAAGCATGCACCATTATGTCCAGCTAGGATTCAGACCCTTTTCAACTACATTTAGAAAATTCACCACGATAGACCATATTTTATATAAATAAAAAGAAAAAAACCCTGAAAATATCTCTCACATACTTGGAAACTGAACAATTCACTTCTAAATAATACATGGGTCAGAGAAAAATTAAGGGATGTCTAAAAAATATTTTGAACTGAAGTGTAACAAAACCACAACATATCGAAATCTGTGTGCTATACTAAGAATACTCTGAAGGGGTATATATAGCTATAAATGCTTATAAAATGAAAGAATAAAGACCTGAAATCATTCTAAACTACCAACTTAAGAAAACAAAGAAGAACATATTAAAGCTAAAGAGGAATGAATAGAAAACAAAGAAACATAAAAATAATAGAAAAATAGGGCAACCCACGCAGGTCCCTTCCTATCTCTCAGGAGCTCTCTTTCTCTCAATAAATGTCCTACACTTAAAAAAAAAGAAAGAAAGAAAAATAATAAAACCATAAAACTTTTTAAAAGATCAATAATACTGACATGCCTCTAGCTAGACTGAGCAAAAAGACACAAATTATGAATATCTGGAATAAAGGAGGACATCACAATATCTATTACAGACATTAAAGGAATATTCAAAAATATTATGAACTTTAAGCTAATAAATTCAACAAATTACATAAAATAGACATGTCTCTACAGATTCAAACTACCATATTTCAAATGAGAAAAAAAATGAAAACTTGAGTACTTCTGTATCTATTAAGCTGAATTAATAATTTCAAACTTCAGACCACAAAGCAAACCTTAGGCCCTGGCTTCTACTAAATTCTATCAAAACATTTAAGGAGGAGATAATACTACTAAATATATACAAATTCTACTAAACATTTAAGGAGGAAGTAATACTAATTCTACACAAACTTCTATAGAATATAGAAGAAAGGCACACAACCCAACCCATTTTATGATTTGAAGCCAGCATTACTCTGATACCAACCATTCAAAACTAAACAAAACAAAAAAAGCCCCCACAGGTCCACATTCATAATGAATACAGATGCAAAAATTCTGAATAAAATTTTACTAAATTACATCACTGATATATGTATCTCCTATTAAAATGTACCTGGTGGGCACTCAAAAGCTGATAAATGAATAATATAGGTTTGATAGGTTGAGAACTCTTCTATGACACTACTGTCCAAATCAATTAATGACTGAAACATTGAGAAATGCAATTCTGTGAGGTAATTTCATCACTGTACAAACATCACAGTATACTTAAACAAAGAAAGCCAAAATGTCACTTGTCACAATCTTAAGAGATCACTATCATACATGTTCATCACTGAAACACCGAACACTGTTTATGTGACACATGATGTATTTGACTCACATTAAAGATGCTTATATTTTTAAAATAACTCTTGTTCTTGAATGTATAGGAACATTTTTAGGCGTTCAGTTTGGCTCTCCTAAAAAGAAATCACATAAAACCTTACTAAAATATATTTGTAAAACTACGTAATTAACAAAGTGGGCAATACCTGTCATACAAGTTTGAACAGACTTAAATTAGAATTTGCATCATTACATAATCTAAATGTGTCTTAGAGGTGAAATTCTCCCTTTCATTGTAAAGATTTCAGGGCTCTTCTAAGCAAGGTCAACCTAAGGGACATGGACAACAGAGACTACTCCTTTGAATGGTACCATCCTGTCTTTAGGGTATGTAACACCCTAAAAATTGCCTCTTTCTCGCTCTTTCCAACACCTCACCAGTATGACAAGTCAACTGTTTCCTTTGCTCTTATGAAATCCTTCTAAAATGGCTCAAACACTATTTTCTGTATCCTCCTATTGCTCCCTTTAGCAAAGACAATTTCTGCACAGCCTTTTATTTCAGTAAGACTCGGCAATTTGCTAAGAATAGTAGTTCATTCCTAGGTCTCAAGGGTTTCTCGGTAATTCCCAGCCAAAAGGAGTATTTATTAACAATTATTAATGCCCTTTATTAATTTCTTGCTCCTAGTAAAGTAAGTTACTCATTAGCATTTGTACAAAGCACTCAAATAAGATTCTTTACGTGCACCTTAAAGTAATTCTATCACTCCCAGCAATCCTAGGAAAATTTCAAGAATTTGAGAGATTAAGGTTATAATTACAACTTGAATTGCTACTAAAAATACTGGAATACTAATATAATGCTAGGCTATTAAAATATATATAAAAATACTAAAAATATTATACAATAAATTATAAAATTATAACACCATAATGTAATATTAAAACATAATATCAAAAACCAATGAAAACAGGAAATAGTACTGGGCTTCATTAAATTAATTTCAAGCTGTATTTATTGAAAGCCTATTATTTAATGTCTATGAAATGCACAGAAAAATTATACAGCAGGAGAGAATTAAATCTCTAAGATCACTCAACTTTTTAAAAAGTTGCTGTTCATTGTTTTAAATATGAATATATACTGATTACATAAACTTATTACATACCAGTTATTTACACATCATCGGCTTAATGATAAAATATAACACTAGTACTACAGATTGTTACAGAACTGATTATGTTTTCAATAAATATTTCAATGAATCAAGTGGGTAAAAAAATTGCTGATTCTAATGTCTCACATTATTTAAATGATGTCCTAAGAGTCGGGGTTTTTGTTTTTTGTTTTTGAGGGTTTTTTGGGGGACACTAGAGATTAAAACCAGGGTCTCACATAAGCTAGGCAAGTTCTTTACCACTAAGTTACATTCCTAGCCCAAGAGGTGTTTTTAAAAGGGGAAAAATGAATTCTCAGAAAGCCTATAGTTTAACAATTGCTTTTTCCTAAGGAAAAAGTTATTCTGACAATGAGATCCACATGAAATTGTATACTGTACAAATATGCAGCATTTTATTGAACATATACTATAGAAAGAATAGACTTTTAAAATACTGCCTCTTAGCTGTTTTAATAAATAAACAAATATTTTTTAAAAATCCTGAAGTAGCCCATACTTAATAAGGGCTAAAAAGAAAACATCACAAGAGTACTAGTAAGAGACTAAGATGGAGTTTATCTCTGGTTTCAAAGTACAACCATTTCTTTCCCCCCAAAATAAAATCCTTTAAAGCTTTATCGTCCATAGTTTCCTGAACTGAACTGATTATTCAGACTGACTACCTGAATGACTCCACTCTAATCCACCTAGAATAAAAGAATACACAAAAGAACAAGATGGTTAGCAGGAAACTCAAAAGGAACCAATCAATTTCCCTCTAAAGACATGGTTTCTTGGTCTTACTGTGGTAGGTGTAGGGCCTGGCTAAGGTTGACTGGCAAGGGGCCATGACCTAGAGGAGTAGCTTGGACCTAAGCTCAACCTGAGGCGCCAATTTCAAGCACCGCCCTTCTCACGCAGACAGTAGAGGCTCTCGCAAATTTCCACCAGAACCCCATTCTGTAACTAGAAGCAGCACCGGAAGGAAGATCTCTTCCTTTCTCTGGCGCCGCCAGGGAAAGCAGTCTCTTTTTTCTTGCTCACTACGGGGCAGGTCTGTGTTGTTTGTCATGGTAGTGCCCGGTCCCACGTGCGAGGCTCTGCTCTATCAGGACCAAGGCTGCTGGCAGCCCTTCCCTGACTTTTTCTCTCTTTGGTCCACATTTGCTCTGCAGGGCCAGCTCTTCTTTTTGGTTTATAATTTCAAATAAAACTCTGGAATTACTTTTTGCCACCCTCATTCAATTCTTTGCTCGAGGCGGGGAAGAACCCAGGAATATCAGAAACCTAACCGATAACATTAGTATAAAGAGTCTATTTCAAGAATAAAAATAAGAAAAGGATACATGGCAGTAAAGAAGCAATGGACTAAGGTATCCATCTGTCTAAATTTAAAAGGCATGTTTACTTCGTGGTTTATTATACAAAAGAAGAAAAGTAAATGAACCTTACCAAATAAGTTTTTTTATTACTTTTTGATTTATTATCTCTGATTCTGAACTATTTTAAGTATCTTCTTACCACTTTTTGTCAGTCTTCACCCATGTGAGTATGTATCACTGGTATCAAATTACATTGATTAAAATGTCATTAAAGCTTAAGTGAGCAAATATACTAATTTTAATATATTTCCTATTAAGGCATCAACAGAGCATAATCTTACGCAATGGCTAAATTCCAATTAAATTTACTTAAGTAAATGGGAAGCTATAATTCAAAGACTTTTTAAAAATTTTACATACCTCAACTACACTACTAAATGCAAACTGGATGGGATGATCGAAAGCACTGCACTCATTCAAACAACAAAAGAATAAGCATCTACTATGTATAATTTATAAATCTAATATATGTCTCTATATGTAATATATATCTCAAAAGTATATCACAATTAAAATTAGCATATACCTTGGGGCTGGGGATTTAGCTCAGTGATTAGAGTGCTTGCCTTGCAAGCACAAGGGCCTGAGTTCGATCCCTGGCACCACAAAAAAACAAAAAAAAAAAAAACAAACAAGCATATATCTTGAATGGAAAACTCCCTTGTTATGGGTCAATCGTAAGTCAGATTAAAGGGGTACAACAAAGTGTCTAATTTCCATTTACTTTATAGTAGTGCAAGTTTTTTATTTTGTAAACATTCTCAAAAGTGAGCTGGTGATGTACCTTAGTGATAGAACAGTTGCCTAGTATTCAAGAAGGCCATGGGATCAATCACTCACAACACAAACAAAAAACATTCTCAAAGAAGCTCGGATTATTCCATTTTTATTTATTTCTGTTTTAAGTGCTGTAGAATGAACCCAAGCCTCAAACATGCTTTAAGCACATGCTCTACCACTGAGCTACACCCCAAACCCCTGGATGTTGATTATAATTAAAAACCACCAGAGATCTACATCACAGAAAATAACTATTTTTGACTTTCCTTCATAGTAAAAGAAAATTTTTTTCAAAAATTAAAAAATCTATAGCCACCAGGGGAACTGAAAATGAGATATTAATTCCTATCCATATACTGGCTATTATAAAAAAAAAAAAAGGATGTCAAAGATGCAGATGAAATGGAATCCCCATTCAGTGCTGGTGGGAATTCAAATGTTGCAACTATTTGGAAAAACCGTCTAGTAGTTCTTCAAAATATTAAATATGGAGTTAGATAATTCAGCAATTTTACTACCCAATGGAAATAAAAACATATATCCACCCAAAAACTTACATACAAAAATTTGTATTAATTGCATTCATAATAGTAAAAAAGTAAAAACAACCCAACATGTCCAACCACGGGTAGATGAATAAAACATAGCATCTTCATATAATGGAATATTATTCAGCAATAAAAAGGAATGAAATATTGATATATGCTACAACCTGAATGAGCCCTGAAAATATGCTCAGTTAAAGAAGCTAGTCACAAAAGACCACATACTATCTGATTCCACTTACATGAAATAAAAAGAGTATGATATTCTGTAGAGACAGAAACCAGATTAACAGTTGCCTAAGGCTAAGGTGTTGGGAGAAAATGAAAGTGACAGTTAAGGGTACAGATTTTCTTTTCAAGGTGATAAAAATGTTCTAACTGACCTTCCAATTTTTTTAAAAAGAGTGAAATGGTGGGTGAGTTTTCTGGTGCTGATAAGAAAAAACTTGAAGCCACCATTAATGAGTTAGTCTGTTTTCTGAAGAACATAACCATCCATCAGCTGTTTAAAACTTTTAAATTTTTTATGAAAAGTATGAAGTATAGAAACTATATACCCAAATGGCATCTGATTTTAAATGACAATAAAATATTAATTTTACCCTAAAAGAGTTCTAAAATTCTAATGGTTATACAACTCTATATATATTAAAAAAAATAAACACTGAATTGTTGACTTTAAATGTGTAAATTATTTAGTATGTGAATTATATTTCAATTAAACTGTTAACATCACTTCCCCTCCCCCCCAAAAAAATTTTAGCAAAGATGCAACAGAAAATAACACAGCTTGCTGTTAAAAACAACAAAAACACAGATCCCCTGGATCTGCCAAAGATCACTAAGCAAGAATCTATGGGAACACTACTCACTTTTCTAGACCAGCAGGGGCAATACAGTGGAAACAACTGACACCCAGGTTCAAATTCTGGACTGAAAACTTCTTAATGAATAATCCTCTGTGAGGATTCTCTGTCAATTATCTAATCTGTATATGTCTGGTTCCTTCGTCAGTACAATGAGGAGAAAACATATTTCACTGGGTTACTGTAAGGATTTAATGACTTATGTAATCTATACTGATACTATGTTTTGGATGTGATCTGTTTGGTACAGGTTCACGTATTGGAGGCTTGGTCCTCAAGTATTGAGGTGACGGGAAGAGTTGGGGTTTAGTGAAAGTTCTTTAGGATACTGGAGTGCTGCCCCAGGAAGGGAATAAGGTAGTCATGAGACCACTGAGTTCCTGTAAGAAAGTTCTTATAAAAGAACAAGCCTGGCTGCAACCCAGTTTCTTGTCCGGCAATGTCATCTCTCCCTCTTTCAGATGCTCCCACCATTGTGATGCCATTGGCTAAGAGGCTTTCACCAGAGCCAAGTTAATACTAGCACTGAACTTCTGGAATTGTAAGGTAAATAAATCTCTTCTTTATTAAGTTACCCTGCTTCGTGTACTTCATTCTAGTAACAGAAAACAGACTAATGTACACACACAGATCAAGACACAGTATATGACATACTGTGCTCAAACAATAGCTATTATGTTATTTTTACTGGAGTTTATTTTGTTGTTCACTTTAGGAAACGGGTAATGCAGACTTCTGCATGCTTGATTCAGATCCATGCATCTAAATTAAAAATTATAAATTATAATGCCTAATGAAAACTAAATTTTAAAAGCAATTTGCTTTCTGATGCCTTTCTTGAAATTAACATTTTACCATTTTTACAGAAAAATAGCAATTAGAATACAAACTTTAGCAACATCACTAATGGTGGTAAGAGGCTCATAAACAAATTAAATGGCTATTTTTAAATAACAATTTAGGAATAAAAGTCAAACATTAACTAGTCACTAATATAGTCTCTTTAATTAAAGTATGCCAATTTAAAAAGATACCTTCACTTTTCAGTACAAATGCTGCACAAATATATGCTTAAGTACAAACTGAAGTTAAATTTAGAATCCCGTGAAATAATTCTTCACTTAAGAAATGTCTATCCCAGCTACTACAGAGACCAAAGCAGTCAAGAATCACAAGTTTTGAGACCAGCATAGGCAACTTAGCGAGACCATGGCTCAAAATAAAACTGAAAGGACTGAGGATGTAGCTCAGTGGTGAACACTTGCGTAGTAGACCAGAGGCCCTGGGTTCAATCCCCAGCATGGCAAGAAAATAAAAATAAAAATAAAATCAAGAGATCAAAAAAACAGAGATAGAAATGTATATTCTTAATTCCCAGGTTACTTGATAGCAATGCTATAAAACCAAGTCCTTAAAGAGAGAGACTAAGTGTATCACAAACATTAAAAGAATAGACAGGCAAGAACATTTTAAACATTTCTAAATAGAAAGCCTGAACTTCTTTTTCAAACTACCTATATTTCTTCTATTCCACAATGAGCTGTATATGCAGCTTACATTTTGACTGGATCTGGTACTAAATTTATTCAATGACCACATTCTTGAATGACATGGAATAAAGCATTTGCACCCAGAAATTCCTGGGGCTATTTTAATATCTCATGAGTAAGTCATATTTTGTATATATATTATTTGAGAAAATCTATAATGGATTTTCTAACTATATTTAATTAAACTAAAATTAACATTTTAGTGTCTAGCATTAAATGTAATAGAACATCATATATAAGGTTTAAACTACATGTTTGTGAAGCCAAACAAAATTTAAAACATTCACAGAATATTATATCCCAGAAAATCTGCAGATTCTAAAACTAGAAAGTTTCCTTTATCACCAACTATAAGACCAATGCTAAAAGCAACAATATATTTAATACATCTTTGTTTATTCAGAACAAAATGAAATGCATTTAACAAAAAAGCTTGCCTTAACGTTTCAAAATCTACTTTTTATTCTAGCTTTTTAAAATTTTATAACGGTCCCACAAAGACAATATTTCTATCAATTTTTCAAAAATTGATGACAATAAATTCCTGTATTTCAAATGGTTCAAATTTTTTTCTTTAAATAAAAGTATACAAAGAATTTCTTTTAGCTGACTTATTTACATAACTATATTCTTTTTCTGCCAGTATCACCCTTTTGAAAACATTTCCTTCGTTTCACTACAATTTAGCTTTATACATGACTGGAACGAACTCTATCAAAGTGTTAACAGTATGGCATTAATTTAAGTGCCTTCTACCATTCCTGTATTGTTTGGCTTTCGTTTTTGACACAGATCTGCGTTGCCCAGGTATACCTCTAAATCCTAGGCCCGAGGGATCCTCCTTCCCTCACAACCTCCCAATTAGCTGGGGTTACAGGCACTCATCACCATGCTGAGCTGTTACAGTATTATTTTTAATGAATGTTATTATAAGGACTAAAATTTTCTTCCATTTTCCTGATACCGCCCTTTCACAAAGTTCTAATATGACGACTTTTAGTGGTATATTAGGTAGTGATATGAATTTAAACAAACAATTTTCAGATAAAGGAAAAGTGGAGCTTTAATATGTATCTAATATAAATACAGAAAGAGATATTTCAAAAATAGGCAGCAACAGCTAGGTGTGGCAGCACATGTCTATAATCCCAGGATCTGGGAAGCTCAGGCAGAAAGATGGCAAGTTTGAACTCAGCCTTGGCAACCTGGTGACTTAGACTCTGCCTCAAAACAGCAAATTTAAAAAGGGTTGGGGATGTAGCTCAGTGCATGACCCTGGATTTAATCCCCAGTATCATGAAACAAACAAAGAAAAAGGTTCCAACAATTTAAAAATTAGGCAAATGTCTTTTAAATTCATTTTTTAACCAATGAAATTTAAAGCAGATTAAATTTGTATAATAAAGGCTTAGTTACATCTATTTTCCAAATCATGTCTTCAGTCTAATTTCAACTCATGTACTATTAAGTAGACCAAATTTAGAAACTAGCTATTTTAAGTAAGTATCAAGAATTTTCTGATATGGAAAAGCACCCAATAAAATTATTTTGCATAACAAATATTAAAAATAGTAATGATAATAATCCAAGTCCTCTTACCAATTTCAGCAGGTAGTTGTTTGATTTTGTTCTCTCGAATGCTAAGCATGCTGAGTTTTGACAGGTTTTTGATGTCCTTTTCCACAGTAGTTATACGATTAAAGCGAAGGTAGAGAGTGGTGAGAGAATCTAGCCTATACACCACTGAAGGAATTTCTCTCAGTTTATTATGCCGTAAATCAAGCATCCGAAGCTTCTTCAAGTTATCAAGAGAGTCAGGCAAACTGGTGAGTGAATTTTCACTTAGGGCCAGTGTCATGAGATTTACTAGACAGCCCACCTCTGCTGGGAGGGACTGTAATTTGTTACTGTATAAATAAAGTTCTGTTAATTGAGTCAACTCTTTGATTGATGATGGCAATATGTGTATAGATCTCTTGGATAAGTCCAAACGCATTGAATTCTCTTCCCGGCATTTGTTGAGCTCCTTAATTACTTCTGCATTACTGGATTTTTTCCTAGTTCCAGGTGCTGGATTTGGCCGTTTGATGGTGTTGTCAACTGAAAAAGCGACCCCTGGCTGGGCAGCACTAGAATCCTTCTTTCCATCTTTGGCATCTTTCCCTTTGGCTTTAGGTTCTTTTTCTTTGCTTTCTTTCCCAAAACCTCCAGAGGCTTTTGCTTCTTTTTCTCTTTCCTTGGCTGATGGTACTTTGGGATCTTTCTCTTTTGAGTCTTTTTCTTTTCCTAAACTAGTACTCATGGTGACTCAAACTTGTATAAAAAACTACATGAACTCCTTTTATTTTGTTTGCCAGCAATTCAAATTCAAAGATGAAGACACAAAGATCCTATACAATCAAAAAAGTGTTGACTTGAAGATGTACTCAGCATGGAATAACACACATCTGTTACATGTTGGATCTAAAAGCACTATGCCCATTTCTGATAACTCATTCCAAGTGGTAAAATGGTGCTGGTCAATCAATGATTCATTAGAATTCCTGAAATATAATACAGAGAGTATTAAATTATCTTGGGTTATAATTTGTATTATGTAAATAGCCTCTGAAAAACATTAACTGGTGAAATAATGTTTTAATAGTGTATTTTTCCAGTATAATCCTAAAATAATGAAGGTAAAGGGAAGGTCAGGAAACAAATTGTGGTAATGAAAAAAGAAAACTACTAATAATTTTAAGTTCCCTGTTGACTTAAAATTACTAATAATGTTAAGTCGACAGGGACTTCTCATAGTCAATAAATACCATTCACTGTATCTGAAGCTCAGACCACTGATACTTGAGCTGTTACAATTGGCTGCAATGCAGTGGTAATGAATTTGAATTAAGTGACTCATACTCATCCTGCAGCGCTTATACCTAATGAGATTCAGTTTTAACAACTGTAACTGAACTATATAACTAGGCAGAGAATAGAATTTTAGATCTTAATGTCATCACTATGCTTTTCTCAGTTAACTAACCAAGCTTGACTAGTAACTAAAAAATTTTCACTTCTAGTAAAAATCTATCTTGTCCAGGGAAACTAAAAAATAATTCAGCAGCCTAAAATTAAGTTCTGGGTCTAGTCCAGGTCTAAATCGGTGACAATGTCAATGTCAAACTTTTAGAAGAGAATAATGTATCAGACTAATCGTTCATGTTTCTTGAAAATAAGCTTTTTAAAAATTCACTTAAAAAATTTACTTTAGTTGTACAACGTTTTGGAAGACAGCTATGCTTATACAAAATTTTAAACTCTGTGTGTGCATGTGTGTATGTGTGTGTGCGTGTGCGTGTGTTACAGGGGATTGAACCCAGGGTCTCCAGCATGGTAGGCTGGCACTCCGTCATTGAGCTACACGCCCAGCCCCCAAACATGAATGTTATACCCACTTATGTAATAAAAATATAAAGTACTTGGTCTCAAAATATTAAAATCCAGTGAAAAACATAAAATTGCATCAAAAAACATTAGTAAATTGAGAGGCTGGCAATGTTTTGCTTTTTTTTTTTGTATTAGAATCCTTATCATCCCAGATAACTTTTACTCCTCATCACCTAATAAGCATCACGTACAGAACACCTGATACGGGCTTTTCAATCTATCTTATTTCATATTTTTACAACCACATCTCAGGGAAGATAATAAACAAATTTCTCTACTTACAACCAAGTTAGCTTCCTTGAATTCATTTTACCATTAGTCCAAAATGACATTAAACAAGAAACTGTCAGTGAACTCCTTGGCTGGTCTAAGTTGACAGATTTTTCCTCCAGCACACAAATATTTCAAATTATACAAACCAATTTAAATTCCTAAATTGAAGAATTCCTCCATGTCCAATTTGTATGAGACTACTGAAGAAACTAGTAAGTGAGGAAAAATTCAAAACCAGGTATGCCTGGTTTGAAATTCTATATATTTCTTTCCTCTATACCATGCAGGATTTAAAAAATAGGCATCTTCAAACTATGATTGCTTAAAGATGTTTATTATACTTAATTCAGGTTTTTAATATTTTCTACTCAGAAGTTTTATTAGTCAGCTTTCCATTGCTGTGGCAAAATACCTAAGACACAGGGCTTACAAGGAGGAAAGATTTAGTTTGGCTCGCAGTTTTAATGCCTGGTCACCTGGCCCCATGGCGAGGCAGTACATCGTGGCAGGAAGAACATGGTGGAGTAAAGCTGTTCATATCATGGCAGTCAAGCAAAGAAAAGAGAAGGGGCTAGGTTCCCAACACCCCCTCTTCAAGGGGATACCTCCAATAACCTAACCTCTTTCCTTTAGATTCTATCTCCTAAAGGTTCTGTCACCTCACAACAGTGCCATCAGCTGGGGACCAACCCTTTAGGGGACATTTAAGATCCAAACCATTAACAAGTCAAAAGCTGGGCCATATTGGTCTCTGTTGTAGGCACTCAATCGTGTCCTTTTCATATGAAAACAGCAGCTGACAATATGTAAATTGGAGTAAATGTGTTTAAATAAACCTGAGGGCTGGGGATTTAGCTCAGTGGTTAAAGTACTTACCTTGCAAGTACAAGGCCCTGAGTTCGATCCCCAGCACCAAAAAAAAAACTGCTTACCAAAACAAATCTCAGACTAGATGTAGCCATTGGTTCATAGTTTGCCAACCCCTTCCTAAATTACTGTTTCGTGTTTTAAATCATTTCAGGAACTATATTTTATGCAAATTGGACACAAGAAGTATTTTTTCCTTGGTCCTGTAAAATACATTACAGTTAGCTATTTCCTAAATAGATTTTCTGTGATCTAGGAGGATGGCTAGAAGGAAAATGGGATCAAGAAGCACTGGGTTATTAAAATCTATACTTATTATAAAGACTATAATGGTAATTACCACATAATATTCATTTTTAGAAGTCAGTAAACCATATATACTAAACATATTCCTTACCCTTGCTTTAAATGTAGATGTGATAGCTTCACAATACTGAACCATGACTTATAATGGCCAGACAAGATGGCTCACTATACCCTGTTCTTCCCACTAATTAGAATCTAAAACCCTGGATAAAATCTATTAGCAACTAACAGAAGACTGAAAAATAAAGACTGACTCCTAGGGACCTTGGGACTCCAAGAATTACCTGATAGTGAAATCCATGAGGGTTTTCTATTTGTTTTTTGTTTTTATCGCCTATATATTGCAGCCTGGGCAGTAGAGAGACCCAGAATCAAAAAAATACCAATAAGCATCAACAGGTAAGTTCCATGAAAAGTCTGCTCTTACTCGTCAAAGGAATACGAAGCAGTAGTACTGCAAGATAGGCCCCTCTGACTAAACATTCCTTAGTCTACTTGATCACTACAAAAGAAGTCATATCACTCCACCTCCTCAACTGGCACTAAGACCACAAAGACTGTAGAATGAAATCCTGCGGACCATCTGAGCTTTGCACTAACTTGAACAGAAGAATACATTACTTTTCACATCAGCTCTATGGGTGAGCAGTAGAGCAGCGTTAACCATTCCCAAACTGCATTGCATATCAGATAAAAAGTAGTAGCCTCCTCTTCCTTCTGTCTTAAGGGTGCAAAAACTGTAATATGAGGAAGAGCCCTAGCCCTGTTGATTATTGCTTGGACTACAGGCAAATGTCAGCAAACAGGTGATAAAAGGCCCTCTTCAAAATCAGAAAGGGAAAAGATTAAGAGAAGAGGTATATAAAGAAAATTTTTCAAGCTATATAGTATTTCCAAACATAACTCCTAGTAGCTCATGCATGAAAGCAACTAGAATTTTTTTTAAAAGTTATTGAAAACTGAATATGGTGTGGAGTACCACCCATATTTCAGATTGGCTTTGGGGTAGCACATAATCAGGGCAGACCAGAATAGCACTGAAAAGGATTTGAAAACTAAAATGGAGACAAAGACCACAAAAATAGGTCAGGACATGTGTTCTGAACCAAACAGGATGACTGTCTGCTAAAACAGAATACATATATAAATAGAAACCCGTTTTTTAAGAGTCTCAAAATGCCCATAATCCAAAATTACTCATCATATCAAGAATTAAGAAAATACCAATCTAAAGAGAAAAGACAGTCAACAGACACCAACACTGAGATGATGCAGATGTTGGAATTATCCGACAAGAATTTTGAGGTAATTGTCTGGAAGGAAAGCAAGAAGGAAGGAAGAGAACAAGAGAGAGAAGGAGGGAGGGCGGGAGGGAGGGAGAAAGTCAGGCAGGCAGGCAAGCAGCCATGAGGGCTCCAACAATTATGTATACTTTTGAAACAA
Source organism: Hystrix cristata (assembly GCA_004026905.1). Lineage (NCBI taxonomy): Eukaryota > Metazoa > Chordata > Mammalia > Rodentia > Hystricidae > Hystrix > Hystrix cristata. The sequence goes on from PVJO010002555.1 coordinate 17,598, forward strand.
ATGATTAAGTAGAAAGTGTAGGCAAAGAAACAATAAGGAGAAAACTGAAAAATTTACAGGTAAAAAAATCCATAAATGAAAAGTTTAAAACTCACTGGACTGGCTCAATATAAGAATGAAGATTACATAAGATTCAGTGAACTTGAAGAAAGATCAGTAGCAATTTATCCAACAGAAAAAACACAAAGAAAACAAATTTTAAAAACTCAATAGAGTCTCAGGGAGCTGTATGACAACAAAACATCTGTTTCTTAGGAATTCCAAAAAGACAGAAGAATGCAGGGCTAAAAAAATTATTTGAAAAAATGATGGCTGAAAATTTCTGAAATTCAGCAAAAGACATAAGCTTACAGAGACAAAAAGCTAAGCAAGCTCCCAAAAGGAAGAACTTATGATAATCACATTTCTGAAAACTAAAGATAACCCCCAAAAAAGCAAATTCATAGAATAATGATTTGAATGACAGTGAATTTCTCCTCAGAAATCATACAGACAAGAAGGAAGTGACATTTTTCAAGTGCTAAAAAAAAAAGACCTATCAACCAAAGATTATTTATCCAGTATAAACATCCTTCAGGAATGAAGGTAAGATAAAGACTTTCAGATGAAGAAAATGAAGAGAATTTGATGCTAGCAGATTTGCACTAAAAGAAGTGTCAAAAGAAGTTCTTCAGACAGGAAAGCAAACAGATTGAAAATCAGAATATCAGGAATATAAGACAGAAAGATCAGTGAAGAAGGTCAGAATATGGGTAAACTGACAATTGTCTTCTTTCTTCAGTTCTAAATTATGTTTGCTGAAAGCAAAAAAAAAAAAAATCATAACTGGGGCTAGGGACAGAGCTCAGTAGTAGAACATGTACGTAGTATGCGTGAGGCTCTGGGTTCAATCCTCAGCGCGCGCACACACACACACACACACACACACACACACACAAAATCATGTAACTATGAGTCTGCTGTCAGTGCATGAAGAATAATACTTAAAACAATGGTATCATAAAGAAGGTAAAGTAGCTCATGCTAAGGTACATTCTACATGAAATGGTAAATGTTGCACATGCCATTGAAAAATTGTGTTTTACTGTTATTATTAGAATGTTCAATGAGTATGAAATTGATCCAGTTGATATATAGTGTTTTGTGTTATTATATATCCTTGCTTATTTTCTATATTGTAATTTTATAGTAAGAGGGGTGTTGAAATGCCCAACTGTAGGTGCATATTGTGGATTCTTCTTAGGTTTATCAGATTAAAATACTTTATGTATTTTTAAGCACTGTTGGTGTGTACATATTTAGGATTGTTTCATCTACCTGGGAAACTATCTTTACATAATCTCCCTTTTTGTCCCTCGTACTTTTCTTTGTTCTAGATTCCATTTTGATATTAACATATCCATTTCAGCTTTCCTTTGATTAGTGTTTTCACGGTATACCTCCCTCCTCTTATTTCCCCCTATGTTGTTATTTGAATTGAGTTTCTTATAGACAGCATTTAGTTGGGTCATGCTTCTTATAAACTCATTCTGGCAATCTCAGTCTTTTAATCACTTACCAGTCCAATTATTTAAATACAGGATGACAACAATTGCATTTTTTCATTAATTGTTATAACAGGAAATATAAAAATGATAATTTTATCAAATTTATTCAATAATTTTTCTATGTATAATGTATCTTCAAACATTCAATACACTGTTATAATCTGGATAGTAGTATCTAGTCTCTTTCTGAATTCTTTTTGCATTATTGTCTTTTTTTGAACAACACACTGTACACTGTCATGTTGGTCTTTCCTTTTTTTCTGTGGATGGTTCAATAAAATATCTACCCACTCAACATAATGGTGAAGACATTGATATGGACATCCTAGTTGACATTTCACTATCCTGTATTTTTCAATTATTTGGTCTATTAGATCTAATCAAAATTGTAAATGACTTTTTGAACTCCCTTGTTGTAAATAAATAATAAACGAGTTCCATACTGATTGGTTCAAAAGGTGCATATTTTATAATAATATTTTCCTCACTTTTTGATTACAGGATAGCTGTCAGGTGGTCAACTCTGTCAATGTCATGCATAGAATTATTATAATCATTGACCGCTATTAGAATTCTTTTAGTTTTGTTTCTCCTTTCGAGTTCTATTATTTCTGAACTATGAATAGTCGACAATAAGAAGACTATTTTTGTCTTTCCATTTCATAACACAGACTTTACCCCCCGATATAACAACATTTCTACCCTTTTCAGTTTTTTCTTTTGCAGTTCTTTTGGCACTTCCTTCCTATGCAGTCTCAGTATCCTAAATATATCCAATTTGTATTGTAAAAGAATATTGCTGAGTTCTGGAGAAGTATAAAAATTATATCTAATGTACATACAATAAGAGGTTTTATAGAATATAGCACAAAATTATAGGTTTTCACAAATAAACAGAATTATTAAAAGAAAATAACCAGAACTATCAGATTTTGCTAGAAATAAACATCAAAGGTGAATACATTTTAAATAAAAAACTATGGAAAAAAATAGTCTATATAAAACAAATAACTAGACATATGAGTACATCTCATGCAAACAAGAATCGACTGGTTGAAATGACACCTGCCTGAGCTATGCTTGGGATAATCAGTACATAAACAAACACACTGCCTGTGTGACGCTCAAGGTAAACTGTTAAGTGGTTAATTGGTGTGTTAGGATCACTTACATTTAATGTAGTCATTGCTATGTTTAGATTTAAGCATGCTAGCTTATTATTTTCTGTTTACTCCCTCTGGGTACCTTCGCTTCCCTGCCTTTCTATGGGTTACTTAAATGTTTTTTAAAGATTTCATTTTATAGTCTTTTAAAATATCTCTTTCAAGGATTTTTTTTTTCTTTTCCTATAGGGATTAGAATATCTGTTAAATTATTGCAATACTATTATCAACATTTTACCATTTCATGTAGACTGTAATTATCTTAGCATGACTTATTTTACCTTCTTTATCATACCACTGTCTTAAATATTATTCTTCATGTATGGAACAACAGAGTCAGTTTATGATTTTGTGGGAGGTTTTTTGTGTGTGTGGTGCTGAGGATTGAACCCAGAACCTCATGTATGCCATGCACATATTTGCAAATTAATGCAGTTCTTACCACTCTTGGTCAACATAGTACTGAAAGTCCTAGCCAAGCCAGGTATGGTGTCATATGCCTGGAATTCCAGCTACTAGGAGGGCTGAGGCGCTCGGGGAACCTGCGAGACCCCGGCTCAAAATAAAATTTCAAAAAGGTGGGATGTAGTTCAACACTAGAGCACTTGCCTAGCGTGTGTGAAGACTTGTATTCAATCCCTAGTACCACAAAAAATAAAAGTCCCAGTCAGTGCAATAAGGCAAGAAAAATAAATAAGTAGCTTATAGTTTATTATTTATTATAGTTTATTATTTATTAAAGGAAGAAATAAAACTATCTCTTTCTACACACCATGATTGCCTATATTAGACAATGAAGAGATTATCCAAAAACAACTTAGAACTATTAAATAAGTTCACCACAGTCACAGAAAACAAGGTTAACATAAACCATATCCAATGAGCCAAAAAAAAAAAAAAAAAAAAAAAAAAAAAAAAAAAAAAAAAAAAAAAAAAAAAAAAAAAAAAAAAAAAAAAAAAAAAAAAAAAAAAAAACAACTAGACACCAAAATTAAAAACACAAACCCAGGCTGGGGTACAGCTCAATAGAACACCTGCCTAGTGTGCTCTAAGACCCTGGGTTCAATCGTCAGCCCTGCAAAAAACAAAAAGTAAACAAAACAAAAACACAAACCCATTAGTAGTAGCTCTAAAAATTAAAATACCTGTGTATAAATCTAATACAACATGTACAGAATCTGTATGGTTAAACTATAAAACACTGGTCAAAAAAATCAAAGATCTAACTAAACGCAAACAGATCACATACATGAATTGAAGAATTCAACACTGTAAAGATGGCAGTTCTCCCCAAACTGATATACAGCTTCAACACATTCATGACATTCACACATTCACATTCACAACAGGACCATAATTTCATGTATGACTGTCCTATCTGGCAGCTTTTTATTAATTTTATCAGTAAAAAGATCAATAAAAGTGATTAGATCCATTTGTACTACCATGATACAAGCCATCAGATGGGACAGTCACACATGTACCACTGGTGGGTCAAGCCAGCAGGAACGAGCTAATGTAATTCTTCTCAATATTCCCAGAAGACTTTTTTGTAGGTACACAATGACAACTTAATTGTAAAACTTTTATGTAAAAGAAATATAGTAGCTAAAACAATATTTAAAATGAATGAAGTTGGAGAACCACATTACTAATTGTAAGACTTACTTAAGAGGTATGTGACTACAGCAATCCAGACAACTTGCAGTTGGCAGAGTGGCAGGCACAAAGACCAATGAAACAAAAGAGAGAACTGAGAAATGATGCCACATAAGTATGCTCAACTGATTTTTAAAGAAAATTAAGAGGGGGTTGAAGATTTAGCTTAAGTGATAGACCGCTTGCCTACAAGCATAAGGTCCTGAGTTCAATACCCAGCACCTCCCCCCGTTATGGTTTGTGTCTAGATGTCCCCCCAAAGCCTCATGAGGTCAGAGATGGGGCTTTTTCAGAGGTGGCTGAATCTACAGTGTGTGATGCTGGGATTAAGCATGTGTGATTAGTAAATCAGTCCACTGATTGGTTTGGCACCACCCTAATCCTGGCAGCCTGGATAAGATACAAGTGGCACAAAGAAACTGTTTAGTTGCTTATCTTGCTGCCTTCTGCCTGTCTGCCATGCCACCCTGCCTTGGACCTAGCTGACTGTGGACTGAAACCCGTACAAAATGTGAGCTAAACAAACCTTTCTTCCCCTAACTTTGGGTGTCAGGTACTTTCTCTCAGCAACAAAGTAACTAAGACACCCCCCAAAAAAATAAAATTAAGAAATATATTTTTAGAGCAGTTTTAGGCTTACAAAAAAACTGGGCCTAATACAAAATTACTAGTTTCCCCTACTAACATCTTGCCTTACTATGGTGCATTTCTTATAATTAATAAATCAGTATTTATACAATATCATTAACTAAAGCCCACCGTTTAAACAAGGGTTCATTATTTATGCTATCCCTCTAGTGAATTTTGATACAGTATGATGATATATATATATCCATCGATACACAATATCATGCAGAATAGACTTAATGTCCTAAACCTCCTGTGTGCCACTTACCCATTCTTCTCTTTCTCCCCTGCAAGCTCCTTCAAATCATTGATTTTTTTTTTTTATTTCACTGCCTGCATAGTTTTACCTTTCCCAGAATGCCATATTGTTGGAATTATACAGTATGTATGTAGCCTTTCATATTGGTTTCTTTTAATGAAAGGGACTTAAGGTTCCTCAAAAATATATTTTAGATCTTCACAGCTTTTAATCACTGCATATTATTTCATTGTACAACTTTACCTCCTGAAAAACATTGTGGTTGCTTCAAAATTAGAGAAATTAAGAATAAAGATTGGATAAACAAAATGTGCTATCTATATATTAAAGCTTTTTTTTTTTTTTTTTTTTTGTGCCAGGGATCGAACTCAGGGCCTGTGCTTACAAGGCAAGCACTCTAACCACTGACCTAAATCCCCAGCCCGGTATCTATATATAATAGAGTATTACTCTGCTGTAAAGAAGGACAAATTAGAGTCATTGATAGGACTCTATCAAATGAATGGATCTGGAAAACATAATGTTGACTGAAACAAACCAGACATGCAAGCTTCAATACCCTATGGTAACCCTCATTTGAGTAAGGCAAAGCACAAACAAAGAAAATGATAAAAGATGGATACAAAGAGACAAGAGGATAGATTTCATCCAATAGAGAAAGGGTCCAAGGGAACAAGAAGAGGGGTAAGGAGGAGAGGAACAGGAATTCAGAGGAATAAAGATATGCCAAATACAGGAACCTAATAACCCAAATTAAAAAAAAAAATCACAAGCTCACTGCAATGGCACTAAGGAGGTGGCTAGGATAACACAGCAACATGCACAATATGTACTACAATTAACTGTTTGCAGTTACAACCTAATACTGCATCTATGTGTTTGTTCACATTGTTGTTACACACAAACTGTACCATGTATTATGATCTGTGAGTCTGTGTAAATGTAGATAAATTTTAATTTTTACAATTAAAAAAGAAAAAAAAAAGAATAAACCTGCCATAAATTTTTGTGTATTGGTGTAATGCAGAAAGAACTTTTCAGTCCATTTAGATAAACACCACGGACAGCAATTGTTGGGTCATCTTCATTTTGTAAGAAAATGCCAAAGTGGCTGTAACATTTTGCTTTCTTACTAGCAACAAAACAGTTGTTCTTGCGCTACGTCCTCATCAGCATCGAGTGGTGCCTAAATTCTGAAAATGCAAAAGTAACTCACTGGCGTTGGAACAAATGAACCTCTCTATAGGCAAAAAAAATAAATAAACCTGGACCTTAATAACCTCATACATTTACAGAAAATAAATCCAAATGAATCAAAGACCTAAATGTGAAAAATAAAGTTATAAAACTTTTAAAAGAAAGGGAGACAATGATCCAGGGTTAGGCAAAGAGTTAACTGGCATGATGCCAAAACTAAAATCTTTAACAGAGAAAAAAACAGAGACTTCAGTTAAGATAATGAAAAGACAAGTTATAGTATGAAAAAGAAGTTATATCAAGAATATATGAAAACAATCAGAAAAGAGATAAAAATTTGAATAGAGATCCCTCCAAAGACACAAATGCAAATAAATGCATGCAAAGATGTTCAACATCATCAGCACTAGGGATAGGTAGATATAACCATCCATCAATTAGGAGAACTAAAATAAGAAATACACCACATCCTGGTAGATATCTGGAGAAACTCTCATTCACTGCTGAAGAGAATGCAAAATGGCACATTCTAGAAAACAATTTCAGTCTCTCCTAAAGTTAAGACGTACACTTACCACACAACCTAGTAATTGTGCACTTATGGTATTTAATGAAACACTACAATGAAAACTTAGGTTCACAAAAACCTGCAAACATATGTTTGTTGCAATCTTATTTGTAATACTTCAAAATCTGAAACAACCCGAGTATATTTAATGGGCAAATCAATGAACTGTGGAATATCCATGCAACTGAATGAATACTACTAAACAAAAAAAGGAATAAACTGTTCTTGCACTCAAAATGTTGGGTGGATTTCAAGGTCACTATGCCAAGTAAAAATATCAGTATCAAGAGGTTACATATTATATGATTCTGCTCACATAATATTCTTAAATGGTAAAACTATAGTGACAGACAATGAACCAGTGGTTATCATGATAATAGGTTTGAGGTGAGAATATGACTATAAGGGTAACAACATGGGGATTTCTTATAGGTGATGTGGCAATGTTTCTAAAAATCTATACACATATGATCGAATTTCACAAAACTAAACAGGCACAGAAGGTTAAATATTGCATGGTTTCTCTAACAGTAGAGATTCAAAGTATAAATAATTTAAATAGCAAAATAAGAGAGGGCATGAAACAGGGAGGTAGACTCTATCGAGATAGGAAGGGGAAATGAGAAAGGAGCGCGTGGAGAGAATGAGGAGGAGGTGTAAAAATGATCTACATGCAATATGTATATGTACCAATTCCCCGAGATGAATGTAATTATTATGTATCACAAATAAATAGTAATCTTAAAATTAATCACAACTATCCACTCCCACAGGATACATGGAGAGTATGTGGAAAAAATTATCCATTCTTTTGTTTGTTTGTTTTTCTGAGACACAGTCTTGCTATGTAGTTCATCTGGACCTTGAACTCACTATGTAGCTAAGGCTGGCCTTAAACTCACAACGATCCGCCTGCCTCTGCCTCCTGAATGCTGGGATTACAGGCATGCATTACCATGCCTAATAAAACTGGTCCATTCTTTAAAAAGAGCTGTAACTTGTAACTTAGCTAATAGTATTGTACCAGTGTCAATTTCCTAGTTTCAATAGTTAAGAAGTTATTAAACAGTGAAGGATACAGAACTCCAAATGCTATGAGTCCAGAGTTATTTAAAAAGAAAAGCATAAAAAAAAATACGTTGGACAACACATATATCTATTATATAGTTATAAAGAAGCATTTTCTTTTTTAAGTAAGTGGAATTTTTAAAACCACATTTTGGAAATAAACATTTTAAAAATAATTTAAAAAAATAAATTAGCACTTCAAATAGGTTAGAAAATATTTATCTCAATGATACAATTTCAGATAAAAATAGTATCTGTTCACAAATATTATTCAACTTGAAAAGGTACATACTACACCAACATTACCAAGAAAATAAAAGTTTTCTTTCCAAGTACAAATACATACAAATACACTTTACAGTGAACACAAGGATAAAATAATGGTGAATATTAGCAGGCATATCCTGACATACATTCCATGATTTTCTAGATTAAAGATAATTTATTCAGGATTAGTTCAAAAGCTAGACTATTATTAATCAGAATAGTAACTCTATTTTTGTCACTAAATTTCATATTAATTGACTGGGCTTTTAATATAAAAAAATTAAATGAGAGTAGAATACAAAAAGTACTTGTGATGTTGTCATAAATGCTAGTGAAGGTAGAACCTGTGAAAGTCCAGTAAGTAGTGTGTTGATGTCACACCATGGCTTTTTTGGAATTTGAGAGTCATTAAAAGGACACTGTTGCAAACAGAGTTTCTTTCTTCCAAAATAATTTCATTACTTTGCAGTTCACTTCCTTAACACATTAACATCTTCTACAAGTGACACATTTGACAAGTATTATAAAATCAAAGATGAACAAATGATTTACAACCAAACTGGGCTTCGGAGGAGAGGAACTACAGTCTATTCTGTAGCATCATCCTGGTAAGACATTAAAAAACAGATGCAATGCACAAAAACTTTATTTACTTGGGCATTTTTATAAATGGCACATGAATGAAAATATATCAGTAAGATATATGAAAAAAAAAATACGTAAACAGTTCCTAAACAGTAGTCCAAAGAAGACTTCAAGCATAAGAAATATTCTAATTATTCTATTCACGAAGTTAACAAACACTGAACTCCTGCCATGGGTCAGGTATTATTCAGTTGCTAAATAAATAAACCAATCCTGGTTACTGCTTTCAAAATGCTTATAGTTTTGGAGAAAAAGTAAACAACAAACGGCATTCCATAATGAGAAAGCAACATTTAAGGGCTGAGAGATTCAAGAACACTGTAAGACAAAGAAACTGAATGGAACCTAGTATTTCAGGATTGTGAATAAGGAAGAAAAACAGATTAAGAAAATGACTTCTACTTTGGGTTGCACATTCTGCAGTTTTGACAAATGTGTATTTCAAACACAATAGCTGCAACTCACAGGTGAAACTTCAATAGTGACATGTTTCAGAAATTGTGGCTAACTACAGGACAAATGAAACTTGGAGATCCACGTAGATATGGCTGCGTGTTAACTACTGAACTATATGGTTATACTATGGGTAAATGGTATAACCATCTCTAAAATATGTTAACATAAATAACAAGTTAGTCTCTATTTAAATCAAATAAAAATATTAAATGACAGGTTAACTTCCTTTTAAGCACAGTTATAACCATCTATTAGAATACATATCAAGCATGAAATTTTAATCTATGGGCATCCTCTCTCTCCTTTGCCCCAAGAGAATTTTTCTCTAAACAGTTTTTAGAGATATACATATGAACAGTACCTTCAACTTTAGTCAATTAATTTTGGTTGCATTCCTTATTCAAACCTGTATTATCTGCTTAAATAGGTGATAACTATCTCGCTCAAATTTCACACTAAAGATAATTTTTGTCTCTTTTTTTTGTGGACACTGCCAATATTCAACGGATACTTTTCTAACTGAATAAACACAAGTATATTGTACAGGCTGAGTATCCCTTACCTGAAATGTTTGGGACAACAAGTATTTTGAATTTCACGGGTTTTTGAATTTTGGAATGTTGGTATAAACTTTCCCAATTAAGTATTTCTAATCCAAAAATCTAAAATCCAAATGCTCCAGAATCTGAAACAACCTTAGCATCATCAGTACTCCACAAGCTTCAGATTTCAAAGCAATGTTCAGATTAGGGATATTTAATTGGTATACAGAAACCAGGAGGAAAAGAAACAGCTAAGAAAATCTTAGTAAAATGTCACTAAAAACACATGCAATTAATAAGCGAAAGATCTTTAAAAAATAATGTCTGAAAAAAATAAAAATAAAAATAATGTCTGAATTGATGGCTTAAGCCACCAGGCTGACGCAGTATGGATACTCAAATTAGGGAATACAGAAAGAAGCATGTAAAAATATAACCTGTGGTGGTACTTTGAGGAAAATAAACATTTAAGGGTAGATGAGGAAGGACTCAAAGAAATAAGAGCAATGCATAAAAGAGGAAAAATATTATCAAAGAAGCAGCCAGTTCAGCTATCTGAATTTTAGAAAGAAAGAGTAGTCAAAAGGACCCAAGGTACTGGCCAAAATCATGGCCTTAGAGAAGGAGAATCTTTCTTCTTTTCAAATAGGAAATTAGAATGGACTCAGCTACAGGTAAGTTTAGCTGGAGATAGAAGGAACAGCAGGAAATTAAGAGGAATTATTATTTCCAATTACATATAGAATTATATTTGTTTGGCAAAGCTTGGCAAAGCAGAAGCAAATTTAATTGTTCAGAGAAAGAGCAACAGAGTTTTAGAAGTAAAAAAGAATGGATAAAGACATAAGACTCTAAGTTTGTCTGTGGTCTGTAAGTTTAGATAATAATTTGTAGTAGCGCCACTTTCCAGAGCTGTAGATTTTTTTCCCAACAGTATTTGACAACCTACATCACTAGTGGCAAACCTTTGGTATACATGCCACAGCAGGCTGTTTGTATCATTGAAAGCTGTAAAAGGTTCACCATCACTGATCTAAATTGTATTCCTAAATTAGTATTGTAAAGTTGAGATTCAGAGGGCAAGTGTGACAGAAAACTAAGGGAATACACAGTAGATTTGGGGCTGGTAGAAAGAAAACAGTCAATCTAATAAAGTATTAGTCTCCTAGATAACTGGAAGAGAAGGGAGAGCTCAAGAAACTAGACCACTGACTTGAAAACTGTGGGTGTTACATTTTACTCCTTGTTTAGAAATCTAATGTCCTTCCTGGGGAAGGAAGAACTCATATTTATCCACAGACACGAATACAACATTAACACAGACTAGTCTAAAAAACTTAAATTATGATGAAATATCACTACATACCTAATAGAGAAGCTGAAGTAAAAAAACAGTAATAATACCAAATGCTGACAAGGAGAAAAGAATGCAGAGAAACGGTATCTCATACACTACTGGTGGGAAGGCAAAACAGAATAAGTACAGCCACTCCAGAAAACAGAAGTTACTGTACTCATAAAACTAAACATACAATTTCCATATAACCTAGCAATTGCACTCCTTGGCATTTATCACTGAGAAATGAAGACTTGCTCACACATAAAAATGTGTATCACTGTTCACAGTTTTATTCATAACGGCACAAACTGAAAACAAACTAAGTGTCCACAAAAGGTGAATGGTTAAACAAACCTTGGTACATCAACACAATGGAACACTATTCAGCAATAAAAAAGAACAAACTAGTGACACTATAACACCTGGATCTCAAGGGCATTACAGTTAGCAAAACATTCAATCTCAAATGGTAATGTACTTTATAATTCCATTTATACAACATTCTTGAAATGACAAAACTATAGAGATGGAGAACAACATAGTACAGTAGTTGCCAAGGGATAGCTACAAGGTACAGGAAGGAGAGTTAATTTTGTAGCAACAGAACCATCCTGGTTTTTTTTTTTTTTTTTACTGGAATGGTATTTACATGAATCTCTATACAGAATAATAATGCACAGAACTATACATACTGCTGATGAATACATGAAAAATGGAAAAAACTGAGTACGTTCTATAATCTAGTTAACAGTATTATACCAATGTCGATTTCCTGGTTTTTATATTGATATTGTACTACAATTACATAAGATGCCAACAGTGTGGGAAGCTGGGTGAAGTGTTATTTTTGCAACTTCCCACAAGTCTCATTATATCTAAACAGAAAAGTTGGAAGGAAAAGTTCATTGATACAGTCTTACATACTAAATTTCAATTAAACTTCAAGAAATTATTTGTCAAGGTTTTGACACAGTATCAGAGAATACCTTTATCTGGAAAGGATAGTAAAATATTCCTTTTCCAACTACATATCTGAGGTAGGTGACAGACGCTAGATACTGACATAATCACCAGTGGCAGATAATTTAACCAATTGCACCTATGTGATGAAAGAATTCCTAAACTACAGGGTTTGAAAACTGGTGTGGTGAACACATCAAGGTACCTGAGAAGGTGGTGCCCTGGGAGAGGGTCTGAACAGCCACACCTCTATCCCCTTTCTCCAAATCTAACTGTAAATGGCAATCATCAAAGGAATGAGGACCTGACTGGCCTGGAAGGGAATGTGCTTCAGTGTGCCTATTCTAAAGGGAGATAGATCTGTTTCCAGCCCTCAGTTAAACTCTTCACAAACAGTGTATCTCCACCCTTCTGCTTTTACCCTATTCTCTTCAAACACTATAAAACTTGCTACCTACACTCATAAATAGGAGTTCAGAGTTTATAAACTATTTTCATATAATTACATTTGATTTTCAAAAGAACTGAGAGGCCAAGCATCCCAGGTAGTAGTATTCCCATTTGACAGATGAGTTAACCATGATTTAGAGAAATTAATTTATCAAATACTATAGTGTGATATGAATCTGATATTACAGTATTTGTGGCAGTGGAACATATTAAGCAAATGGTATATGCCAACCTCTGAGCTAAGTGCTTTTAAGTCATCTCATTAAGTCACTGTAATTATTCTGAAGATCAATCTCCAATCACAAGTAACAAAACTGAAAGTCAGAAAAATTAAATGATTTATCCAAAACAACGTAGATCATAATTGGTGTAATCATGAGACTAATACAGTTCTAACTCTTAATCACAATGACATGCACCTCCTCTATTTTAGATTAAGGAAATATAAATAATCACATAAATAATCAAGATTGGACACATGTATCAAGGCAAATGTTTGACAGAAAAAGATTTGAAAAGGTAGGATTGCTTTCTATTATCTAGTAATCAAAAGAGTACAGAAAATCCAAGTATCTATCTTAAAATTATTCTTTCCCCCTCCATCTGTGTCCTGCTGCTATAGATTACACTATTAGTTTACTGCTCATTTTGTCATTTAAAAGAGAAATGTCTTCCAATAATATATCTAAATGTGTAATTCCTATAACCCAGGGCTAAATTATTTTCTGTTGAATGGCATCTTTCTGAAAAGTACACTAAAAAAATACATATATATAATATTTTGTGATTTTGAACTCAGTATCTTAATCACTTAAATCTATTTTCCATTAATAGAATATATAAATAAAATGACCACTAAGAAATGATATTACAGTTCACTTAAGAACCTAACTCATAAAAAAAAAAAACAAACCTAACTCATATATCCTTTGTCCATGTACCAATTCTTAAAACCTAGCACCAATTATTCCTTAGTAGTACTACTGGTAACAGCATATGCATATTTTAAAACTATTCTTTTTCTTGTTTTAGGTGGAGGGAAAGAGAAAAAAAATGAATAATTCAGATGAGCAAGAAAGAAACTAGATGTCCAGAGACTTACTTGGGTATTTAACTATATTAAATTTGACTCAGTTTATAATCTGAGACCAAAGTAACACAACTTCTTCCCTCAATTCTCCTGTTAAATAGAGATGACATTTCACTAATTTCCATCTAAGAAGGAATGTGCTTAAAAGTAAAATACTGAAAAAAAATGCAGTTAAAAAAAAGATAAGTTAAAAAAAAAAGATAAGTAACTGCGGTTTTGGTTCTGAAGTCTTTAATAAATTTCAATGCAATATAAACAAAAAATATTTCTGGGGCTTAGGCTTTTTCATTTGAAAAATGAGCCTGGGAGGCTATGACATCATAGGCATTTTAAAGCACTAAAACTCCTACTACCAACTCTTAATGTGAAGTAGCTCCAGAGATGACCAATTTTGCACGTTTTATACATAGAATGCACTCAAGAATTACTTTCAATCTGGAAAAATCAATTCTAACAAAACTGACAGGTTAAAAATAGCTTGGATTATAGAAAAGACACCATCATAATTAAATGATCTGAGTATATTTACGTACTGGAGCAGTAGTAATTTATAAATACTAGGTAATCATAACTAGTGCGAACATGCATTTTGGAATACCCTAACGTGTTAATCCAAAAATATTCCCTAATATATTTTCAACATTTCCCACAATGCACAAAATGTATTTCTACAACATCTATCTACTTCCAGGTCAGACAGGTTCAGGATGTGTTTCAAACATAATTATTCTGTTGTTATGATAGAAATCATTTGTGTTCTTTGTATGCTTCAGAGCACATTATTATACAAGGTACAAGATTTCTCAAATGTACTTGGGTCACAAAGCCTTTTCTGAGAAGTACCTATTCATCTCCCTCAATGTTTCAGTGCTTACAATCCAACTATTCAGTAGTAAAGATGGGTCACTCAAGACAAATTACAACACAGAGATTTTTACAAAATTACTAAAAATTGAGATTTTAAAAACAAGATCAGTAAGTGGAATGACAAAATTATCAATAAGTGGAGCAACAAAGACTTAAAACTGAAAGCTCCAATAATCTACCAAACAGTAAAATTTTCTGTGAGGCTGTTAGATGTGATTTCATATATGGGAGTAAGAAAATAATACAGTCAGTCACATAAAAGAAATAGAGTAGAAAAAAATACCTAGCCTCTCTTAGTTGCCATCCAGCTCTTAAGGGACAAAGAATAAGTAAAACAGAATGCAGTCAAATAAATACAAGAATATACTCAAATCAGAGAATAGTAGGAGGCTTTCCTATCAGCTATGAATAAGATTTTTCAGAGCTAGGTTAGGTAGCATGTGCCTGTAATCCCAGGAGGCTGAGGCTCGAGGATCGAAATTCAAAGGCAGCCTAGGCAACACAGCAAAACCCTCATCTCAAAGAAAAATATTTTTCAAATATGATGCCACTGAAAATAACAAATTATTCCAGCATTAACATTATTACATCAAAGGCCTGAAAGTAAAAACATTCTAATGGCAGAATCTAGAGTATGAAAATTCAATTTTCAGATCCACATCAAAGTTCAATTTTTAGATTCGCATGAAAAAAGAATTAACATCTAAAACATAGTAAAGAATTCAAAGTTTTCACATCTGGCATCAGTGAGATGGAAGAGTTAACAACAAACAGAGAAATCAGGCAGCTTGACAAGGCAAACCTTTTCCAAAGAAAACAGGTATAGATCAATCATCATAAATACAGTACTAGTAAAATTACTGTAGTCCAAGAATTTTAAAAAAGAATCCTTTGAAAATATAGGCAGAAATATTGCTACTTAAAAATGAGAGAAAGAGGGTAATCAATACTAAAAATCAGTAGAGTCCTCAAGGGAAAAAGTATGCCTCAAGAACTTATATCCAGTCTAACTATATAAATCCAGTATAAAAACAGTTAAGTACCATTAAATATGCAAAATCTCAAGGAATATTGTTCCTATAAACTGCTCCTGAGGAAAATAATAGGAAATAAAGTTCAGCTATGCAAAAGATAAAAAGAAAAACTGACAAAAACATAAATTTTGAGAACTGAATCCATTTAAATAGTGGCCTAAGTTTTTTTAAAAGATGCAGTTATGACTGCAGAGTGTAACATAAATTTTACAATTCCTGACAATGTTGCCTAACCAACAAAATTGGGAGAATAAATGGACTGAGGTATGTTCACTCCTTTTTACTGCACTGCTCTATATAGTTAAGTATACTTCTATTGTTATATCTTAATTTATCTCAATCCTTTAGCTATAAATTTGAGGAACAAAACATAATGCCAGAATAAACACAGGTGAGATGAATGCCCATTAAAACCAAGTCTCAGATTAGATCACCAAACAAAACAGCTACATGAATACAAGATTCCCCTACTCTCAAATCTGAAAGAATGAAAATAAAGACTACGTAGAGAATATGTATATTCAAAATGATACAGATATTATGTAAGCACAAGCATATTGAGAGTATCATTAATTGTTACCTCTATATATCCACTAAAAGGACTGGTTAGATTAAATATTAGTGTTTAAGCAATGGAACAGTATGTAGTTACTTAAAAGAATGGAACAATTAACTATGCACCGGTATGAAACAATTCAGTCAGTATAGTAGTATCCTCTTATCCACACTTTTGCTTTTCATGGTGATTTTAGTTATCTTCAGTAAATCACAATCTGAAAATACCAAATGAAAATTCCACAACAATTCATAAATTTTAAATTATGTACCTATCTGAGTAGCATAAAAGTCTCATACAGTTCTGCTTCATTCTACCTAGGATGTGAAATCATTCTCTTGTCCAGCGTCCTTACACTGCATATGCTAAGTTGATTCAGTTGTTGTATCTACTGTCCTACTGTGATAACTGTTCTATTATTACATGTTGTCAATCTTTCACTGTGCCCAATTTATAAATCAAATGATCACTCATAGGTATTTACAGGAAAGAACATTTTATATATACACACACAAATACATATACACATATAGTTCAGTATCATCCAGTTTCAAGACTTCATTGAGTGTCTTGGAACATATCAGATAAGAAGAAACTACTATATAGCAAACAAGCTAATAGTGATGATTTTAGCCAGTCTGCTAGAGTTCAACTTTGAGGTCCACAACTTATTAGCATGTTACTTAAAGTTTTTGTGCCTTGATTTCATCCTCTGTAATGCGGAAATAATACCTACCTCTCAGAGTTGTGAAGAAGAATAATACCAAAATTCTTGTTACAACAGAGCCTAGAATAGACAAAGCCCTATAAAAATGCTGGATATTATCATAAATGGGTGAAAAATTAAAAAAACCTGAGCTATAAAGAAACATAATATGCTCACATTTACAAAAACATATATATATGACTAAATTATCCAAATATGTATAAAATATCTGTGAAAAATACATGAAATTGCATGTATAAGGCCCTAAGTTTGATCCTCAGCACCAAAAACTAATAAATAAAAAGCAAAACAAAAAATAACACTAGTATTGGTTTACTACCAGGAAGAGAAAGTTGAAGTTTCAGAATGAGAGAGAAATTTTTACACTTCTGTATCTTTTGAATTTTGTACTGTAAGCATGCATTGAACACACAGAAACTACTACTTAAATTACCTTTAAAAATATTAAAGAAACCTAATATGAATGAACACAATGCCAGTTTTCTAGTTAGTTCTCACTACTATGCCTAAGGCACATTCACTCAATTCCAAGGTCATACAAATAAACTCTCAGACAGAGGTTTCCTCAATCTATGAAAGTTCAGATATTTAATGTGTAACCGCATAACATACAAAAGGAACTTAGCTTATGAGACTACTCCAAAGATATACATAAAGGAGTGTTCACTGCAATGTGCATACAAATAGCAAGACACTGGAAATACCTACATGTACATCAGTAGACTAAATTATGGTGCCATACAATGTATTTTATGCAGACATTAATAATATCAGAACCAGGAGTGGCAGGTGCATGCTTGTAATCCCAGCTACTTGAGGCTGAGGCAGGAGGATCACAAGGTGCAGGCCAGCCTTAGCCTGGGTAACTCAGTGAGACCCTGACTCGAAAATACAAGGGAAAAAAAAGAAAAAATAAGGATGAGAATGTAGCTCAGTAGTACAGCCTAACACAGGCAAGGCCCTATGCAATCCCGTACATGCCATATATATATATGTATGTATGTATATATGTAC
Organism: Hystrix cristata; assembly: GCA_004026905.1. Classification (NCBI taxonomy): domain Eukaryota; kingdom Metazoa; phylum Chordata; class Mammalia; order Rodentia; family Hystricidae; genus Hystrix; species Hystrix cristata. The sequence goes on from PVJO010002555.1 coordinate 35,633, forward strand.
ATATATGTATGTATGTATGTATGTACATATATGTATATATGTATATATGTATATATGTATATATACATATACACACATATGTGTATATATGTCATCATATATGTGTGTATATATGTCATCATATGTATGTATATATGCCATCATATATATGTATATATGTGCCATCATACATATGTATATATATGTCATCATAAATATGAGATATACATATATATATAGTTAGAATTTTTGCATATAAAGGATGAATAGTAAATTCTGGGCTCTTTCCATATAGCAATACAGATACAATTCATACTTTCTTATTGCTATGACTTGTTTATACTTTCTTATCGCTGTGATTTCTAATATGGCTACATTATACTTTAATCATTCCTACATCAACTCACACTGGATTGCTTCTATTTGCCTTTTTTAACGTACATTTTAAAAAGGTTCTTTTTTGGCCAGGACCAAGGATGCCTTATTGAACATAAATCTTCATTCATCACAACTAATATTTGTGCAAGGCAGACTGCTGAAAAGTGGAACTATTAAGTCAAAACTAATACGCATTTTAAATTTTTATAGCTAGTTCCAAATGTCCTTGTTCCAAAGAACCTCCATCAATTTATATTCTCCCAACCTTTCAAATTATTAATCTTTTTCATTTCCTTCTGATGTATGAAAAATGCTATTTTAATCTGCATTAGTGAGCAAATCTTTCTACTCTTCCACCAGTTAAGGTATTCAAACAAAGCTCACAGCCACATTATGTTTAACACACATTGTGGTTTTAATTTTTCTTAATTTATGCCAAACTTTAATAATTGAGAGATTCATGTAAAAATCCAGACCTCTATTTCTCATTAAAAATATCAAACGATTTGGGTCTGTATTTCATAACAACAACAATCAACCAGCATTGAATAGAACCCGCCCATTAAGGGCTCTCCGAATCAATCATCTCATATATTTGCCCTACTGTGCTCATTTACTATATTTTCATTACTTGCCTGATGTCCTGTCAGAACTGAAGTTTAGGACTCCATTTCTTTTGGATTTGGCTATATACTGGTTATCAGGATTCTTTGTATGAAATACATTAATATCTTATATAAATGTTATATATCTTCCTCTCAGTTGGTTTTTCTTTTAATTTAATCATATCACTCAAAACTAGAGTATACATAAAATTGTACAAGTCCATAAAAATGTCCATCAACTATTGTTACCCTTCAATTATGAGTGATTTTTACTTTTCTTCATCTCTCTATGTATATTTTAAAGCATACAATGAGCAATCATTCCTTTCATAAGCAGGAAGGAAAACGTTACTGTATTTTCACTGGTACAGAGAAAAAAAATCTAATGCTTACAATTTGATTACGTTGACTTTTAAATTGACAAAAAAGGCAATTAAAATTTATGAAGAAAGCCTCATAGCATAATACAAGAGAAGGTCAAAATAATAAAGTTGACTTAAATTAGTCTGTAATACAGTAAGTCCCTGATTCAGGAATGAGTTCCGTTCTGGGAGAATGTCCGTTAAGTTGGATTTGCTCCTAAGTCCGACAAAGTCTTAGACACCTTTGACACAAATATTCAATGTAAAGCATTAAAAAAAAAAATACACACAAATACTGTAAAGAAACTATTTTTACTTTTACATTACCTTAAAATGGTGGTATAGTACAGTACACTATTTTCACTTTTGTTTTCCTGGTGATTGCTTTGCGCTTCCTAGCACAGCAGCGCTCTCCACATCACCACTGCTTTTCCTCTTGCTTCCAGATATCCGGGTTTCTGGCTGAGTACTGTACTACCGCACACTATCATACCATGAAGTAAGTACACCGTACCACAACGGTGACAATGTCCGGCAGACATGTGAGCAACTTTAGCAATTTATTCACATCTCCGAACGTTCGTAATGGGAGGTCTGTTCTTATCGGTCAAAGTTTGCAACTCGAATGGTCCCAAGTCGAGGACTTACTGCAGTCCATAAAGGATTTAATTTATATGGTACTTCAGGTGAGAATTACAGTATACACTGTTTTTACAGGCGATATTCAAAAGTCATGGAAATAACTGATTCACTTTGAAGCTGCAAAACTATTAGCAGTTCAGAAAACCAATTTTCTCCAATTAGAAACATATAAATTTTTGTTTTTCATTCAACCAATATTTTAGACATAATACATGCCATTACAAGGTACTAAGTATGAAATAATAAGGCACAGTCCTTGCCCATAAGCTTATAGACAAATAGATAAAGAAAGGAAATAACGTGTGTGTTAAAGCACAAAAGAAATGTATTTTACCCAGCCTTGGAGGTTGGGGGAATCAGGGAAGGCTTCTTAAAGAGGTAACATCTAAGCAGAAACCGATCAAAAAATTTAGGTGAAAGGGAGCCAGGAATCCTGAAGTCATTCTGATTCCTTCTCTCCTTTAATTTTTACATCTCAACAATCATCAAATCCTATTAATTCTCTCAAAATTTCTCCTGACTTCATTAACTTTTCTTCATTCTCAATGCTACTACCTTATTACAGTATAACAAATTCTCTCCTCTAGTAGCTTTTTTTTTTTTTTTTTTTTGTGGTGCCGGGGATCAAACTCAGGCCCTTGTGCTTACAAGGCAAGCACTCTAATCACTGAGCTAAATCCCCAGCCCCTCCTCTAGTAGCTTTTTAACTAATCTCAGCATATCATATTCACTCCTCATCCTGTTCTTAACATAATCACTTGATTATAATTCAAGTGATTTTTCACTCAAATATAACCAGGTCACTGTCCAATTTAAAAAATTTGGAGAGAGCTCTCAGGATAAAACTCAAAATTCTCAAAAGTAGTCATCATGCCTTTCAAGATCTAGGCCCTGCTTACTTCTGTCACAAAATTTTCTACTTTGCACTTTGGTTACATGAATTTCTTTCACATCCCATAGCATGGCCTGCCATTTCTTGTCCAGGACTTCGCACAAGCTATTTTCTTCAAGAAACACAGATTTATAATTCTTTACTGAGTAAACTCCCACTTACTGAAAAATCTTTTTACATATCTTCTCCTCTGTGCCCCCACTTAAATTTTCCCTATCAGAATAGTTAGCACCCACCCGGCACTGTAATTGCCAGGTTAGATGACTCACTTAAAGGTAATGGGAAAATAGGGAATACACTTTTTCCTAGTTATATCCCAGAATTTAAATGATACATAGCACATACAGCACTTACATTTATTGAGTAACTTTGCTTTATCTGCCATATTAGGTAAACCTGCTCCTTAAACAAGCTTCACAACATATTATGAACTTTTTTAGTTAGCGCACACGCAAGTGCTAAAATAAACATTTGTTCAATAAAAACAAAACCTTATCTCATGCATAGTTGTTTCCCTATATCCTACTTAAAATCAACTCTCTATCACTTATTTTTTCTAATGATACCTAAAAATGGCAAGATTACAGTTGTATTTGCCTATTTATAATGATCTGAAAGCCTTCTTATTCTTTAAAATTTTATTTTAGTGGTACATTTTAGATATACATAATGACAATATTCATCATAGGAAATTTGTACCTGAACATGGTGTATCTTGCTGCTTCCTTTTTCCCATTCCCCTCCCCTCCCCTTTAACCCCCTCCTCCCTCATTTACTAAAGCTTTGTTTCCATTTTTTTCCTTCTATTCTTTTTTTCTCCTTATACTTTAAAATAATTTAAAACACAAAAATAAATGGTTCTCCTCTCCAAATCACATTAAGCTATCTTTTATGTTTTGTTTTGTTTTTGGTTTAAGAGGTTAAAAAGGAATCCTCAAACTAGGTGTGGTGGTGCATGCCCAAAAATCCCAGCACCAGGAGGCTGAGGCAGGAGGATTGCTGCAAATTTGAGGCCAGTCTCAGCTACATAGTGAGTTTGAGGCCAGCCTAGACTATATGGCGAGACCCTGTCTCAACAAAAAAAAAAAAAAAAAGGAATTGTCAAAACTTGAAGACTGAAAGGCCAAGACCAAAAAACAAGAAAGCGCCCAGCAAAATTAACACACTCAAGAAAATGCTATTGTTCATAGAGAAAGGGAGAAAAGCATCCTTAAGCAGCCAACGGAATCTGAGGTAGTTTTCATAGAGCCTAAAGGAATTCCAGTTCACAGAAAAAAATAAATGCCCTATGTACGTCCATGTCAATGAGAACTGAGAGTCTATATTCATAGCATGCTACAATTCATTCATTCAATAACAGGGAACAAGATGAAATGATCTGGACAGACATGGAGAGATTCAGGATTGATTTGTTTTGTACAGGAGCACGTAAATGGAAGTTTTCCAGGAAATCTACATCACTTTAGATTCCAAATAACAATTTAAAGCAAAGAACTGAAAATTCCTGTTCACTCACCCCACAATACAGACCACAATAGGAATTAATGTTTTTTCACATAACACTTCAACTTACCATTTGTATGAACTGCAAAATTCTCTAGCAAAGTCCTACTATCAAATATCTTGACCAAATATTATGTGAAAATGTTTCGTGCCCCACATAAACATTACCAAAAAGATTTACTTACAAATACTGCTTAAATTGCCTTTCTTGTCATGGAATTCCAAACATGTCATATACAACTTAAGGATTCTCAAAATATACTTTGTTCTTAACTTCATCTGCAAATTGACAATCAATTAAGAAGTTGACTATTGTCGAGGCTCAGGACATCACCTTAACATGACTGTAGTATGCCACTCCCAATGGCCAACTATATCACACTGAAGCATACTACTTTGACATACATATTTTCAGTAATTTGGGGAGACCGCAAACACAGTAGAGGCTCCAAAAAGTTTTCCTTATGTAATGAAGATGTAGGAAATTGTTATGGTTTGTGCCTAGATGTCCTCCCCAAAGCCTCTGGAGGTCAGAGATGGGGCTTTTTTTCAAAGGTGGCTGAATCTAGAGTGTGTAATGCTGGAATTAAGGGCGTGTGATGACTAAATTAATCCACTGACTGGCTTGGCACCACCCTAATCCTGGCAGCCTGGATAAGATATAAGTGGCAGAAAGAAACTGTTTAGGTCTCCTTTTGCTTCCCCCTTGCTTACCTTGCTGCCTCCTGCCTGTCTGCCATGACACCCTGCACTGGATCCAGCTATTATGGACTGAAACCTCTATAAACTGTAAGCCAAATAAATTTTGCCCCTTCAACTTTAGGTGTTGGTTATTTTGTCTCAGCAATGAGAGAACAGTAACCAAGACAGAAATCTACATTAGTAAAATATCTGTTATATTTTACTCTTATAGGGAAAGTGCTCTGAGATAATTTTCATTACTTGCCTTTATCCTCACAGGAAGACAAACCCTTACTCACTATATAATTCCTCTACTCCCCACCCATAATTTGTACTGCTACCATCCCCACAAACTCCTAACACCCCATTCCCTTCTGTCTGATCCTTTGAGTCTCTTACTTTGTAAGACTACTGTGCTTAAGTACATAAATGTGGCTTTTCTGTTAATTTGTCTATGCCAATTTAATTCACAGACCCGCCAAAGAAGCTAAAGTGGTGGAAAGGAAGCCACTTTTCCTCCTCTACAGTTACTTACCAGTATACGAAAACAAGAGAAATAAGCTTTAATTGCTAGGTTAGGTTACACTGAGATGACTAAAATATTCAAGAGTATTTTCAACTAAAAAACAATTTTCATACATTAAAGCAATAAACAAGTTAATTACACTTAATGTTTCATTTTTGTATGTATAAATACACACTTTCCCCACTAAGTTCGACTGTACAAGTTCCTTCCATTACTCATTCTCTGTTAATCCTCAGAAACTGTCCTAAAAAATACAAAGAAAAATAAAAGTAAATAGCAAGATCTGAATATGTGGTTTTCAGGGTAGATACTTTCTTTAGTAACTTGCCATCATTAGAGAACAAATGACCTTTCAAACATAGTGTCTTTTTTTTCTTTTTTGAGACTTTATTTACAGGAAGACCTCTATGCTATATTATTTTATTTACCTACTATCCTGAAGGTTTGGGTCTAAAAATTTACAAGATGTACTTTAGATTTTAAACTATAATCTCATTTACCTGTGTACTTTTAAAAATAATCCAAAGCAGAACTATTCCACATACAAGATCAATGGAAACACATTAAACGCCACATTCAATTTAACTGCAGATTAGTAAGAAATTTCTCTCACCAGAAGCTTTCAAAACTATTGAAAGCAGTCATTCTATTATTTTTATACTTTAACACAATAAACACAACCCTACAATTTCCAACTGGTATGTACTATCCACTATCATCTGAATATAATCCCGCTATGAACTGAACTCCTTGCTATGGCTTATGTTGAATCCAGTGTGATGATCTGTGGAAGGTAAGTGAATCCAGACGAAGTTGCAAAATGGGATCTTAATTAGTGCCCTTAAAAGACCAGACAGATGCAAAGTAAGGACACATAAGGAAGGTGACCATCTACAAAAGAGCCCACACTAGGAAGAGAGTAGTTGGCACCTTACTCTTGGACTTTCTAGCCTTCAGAATTGTAAAACCTTTTTTTGTTTGTTTGTTTAGGCCACTAGTCTATGATATTTTGTTATTACAGCAGTAGGAGCAGACTAAGACAAATCCCAAAACAGAAGTCTGACTTATGTTATAGAAACCTTGATGTAAAAAGTTGCCCCATAAATATACAAACAATTTAGTAATTTACAGGCAGCAAGTGACACATTATTTAAATCACACCAGAAAGAGAAAAGGTATTTAACAAAAAGATTCTTATTCTTAGGAGCTACTCAAAGCTTACCAGTATGCCTAGCTATAAATACTGGATAATGGTCATAGGAATTACATGTGCTTATGTTAAAATGTTTTAATTTTTATCACATGAATGCAACATTTATGGATTATCAATTTTCAAAGAATTGGCATATAACGAAAAGAGGCAAAATTTCAATTATATTAAACTTAATATTCTTTGATGAAACAAAAACCTTCCAGATCTTGCCACAAGACCATTGTTATATCGGTTATCATGATACTACTATATATATGAAAATGTCAATTATAATTGAGCTCTAGTTGAGAAAAGGCTAGATAAATTTTTTATAATTTTGTCTGCAGATAATTAGTCATACATTAAAGCATTACTCACAGAGCTAAGTCTACAAGTTTTACACCTGACTTTTAAAGCCAATTTATTTAAGTCTTTCCTTTTACAGATCACAAAAATCCTTAAATTGAAACATTTAACTGTAATATTCCTTTCTGTGCAATTAATGCTTGCTCAACTCGATCCCTTTTTTAAGATTAACAATATAAGGTGGTAATATGCTTCATCAAATCCCTTTATAAACATATTTTTCTAAACAACAACAAAAACAAATCAGTGGATTTCATTCTTAAACATTTCTAACCAATTTCAGTATCTACTTTTCATAGGTTAACATAAGGCTGCAATATTTGGGTACACAACACTGTATTAAATGTTTTAAGTAAAAATTATTTTCACTGAAATGTTTAAATATAATCTATACAAGCATCATGGAGATTATGAGAGTTATCAAACTGTCAAAATTTTTAAAGTGGTATTTTGAAAAGGGTGATTCCACTTTTAAAGTAAATTTTTTATAAGCCTCAGAATAATTTTTGCTTTTCATACCTTATAGCAACTGAAACACAAGCCACTAGATTTACACCAATTATTTACTGGCCATCTTTATATCTGATTATCTTTACGTCCTTAGCACCCAACACAAAGCTTGACACAAGCTCACATATACTTCAGCTTCAATACTCTTTGTACAGAGTATTTTCAAACACCCATGTTCTATATGTATTACTATAAGCTATTTCATAACATGAGGTGGGGAAATTTTTTTTTAAATATTGCAGCACTACTAGCCATTTAGTATGCTAGATTCCCACAGTTGTTTAGTGGGTGTTCTGAAACAAAGTCATATTTCTAGTATTGAGAATTTCAAATCACTGCTCCTAAAGTGCAGAAATAAATGTATTCAAGATTAAATCATAAGACCTTATTATTTTAAGCAGCCTAGATGTAAGCATCCCACTTCTGTCAATTTAGAACTGTAATTAACACATGGTAGATAAACTAATATTTGTTTTAGCAACAAAGTTTAATAGCTAGCTATTCTACCTATCCTTATATAGTCACAGAATTCAAGAGAACACAACAGTAAGATAAAATACAATGCATCTGAACCAGAACTAAAGCTTTCTAGTAAAATTTTGACTTCTATATCCCAGATATATACAAACCAAAGGTGAATTAAATGTAACCTATTTTCATGTCAATTTCTTGGACACCACATAATTATAGCAAAGAATTAGTTCTGAACTCCAACCTAAACTTCCCTGTCCAGGTGACCAGCAGAGGCCAAGAGAATAAAGCTTACTCTGTAACAGAATTAAAGTTGCAGTAATACTTATACCATTTTATCATATTGTAACAGGTTATGTTGTCATTCAACACTAATCAAGAAAAACATGTTCAGTTACTCAATTTTAGGTATTTCATAGCTAAGTAAACAAAATACACATGGTTAAGTGTAAAAACCTACCTCTACAAATTACAAGGTAGCAAACAGTATATTGCAGTGATTCAGTACCTTCAGACTGTTTCAATTTATTTTGTTCGATAAACACTAGTGCCTACTACTTCAACTCATTATGCAAGTCTTTCCAATAGAGGTTTAACACATTAAAAGTTTTCAGTTGTATCAATTTTGATGGCATCCTTTCTAAAATACATAGTCTTTTGTCATCTTTAACAAAATAATGCCGATCAATCTTTTCTTCAAGATCCTACCTAGATCCTTATTATTGCTGTATTATTCTAGGTATAAAACAGTGTCTTGAAAAGATTCTACATGTTTATCACACTAGTGACTGTAAACTACCTTTTCCTTTCTTTTTTTAAAAATGGCTTGCAACTGCTTTTTAAATGTTTTCCCTCTGCTCTGACACTCAACTCTCTTATGGCCTCTAGGAGTATTCCAGTCCTTTGAACATTTGGTTATCAAACATTCAAAAAATGTAGATTTATGAACAAGAATATGATGATGTGTGCTAAGAAGTTCAGTTTGTCTGGGGCTCTAAAACATTAATTTCAAACTAATTTTCTACTAGAAGCCTACAAGGTCTAGACATTATATACTGGAGAAATATAAAAACAGGCATACTCAATGCTCAACATGAAGTTTACAGTTCAGCAAAAATGACAGACATTAAACACATCATTATAAAAATGATGAGTATTATAAAAGAGGAAACACATGTGCTAAGGGACTTTAAAACAGAAGAACATAAAGATTGGAGGTCTCACAAATGATGTAATAAAGAAAGGAGTCCTAAAGGGTAATTAGTTCAGTCAGGAAAGGGTTCATGAGATAGTATGTAAGCAAATAAATATCAGAAAGTTTTGGTTTCCTAATAAATAATCTTGAGATGAGGTGTTGTAACATTTTAAGGTGATGGCTAAAATACAAAAAATTTTAAAATAAATTTCTACAATAAACATAGAATGCAAGCCAAAAAAACCCAGAAAAACAAAAAAACTATGAGACTATTTTAAAATGAAAAACTACAGCACTTCGGAGAAAGTCTGTAACATCTAAATGGGCCTCACTATGACCCTCAAGAAGAATTACAGCATACTGTATAAAAAAAAATATTCAATCTTCAAGTTCAGAGAAGAATATACAAAGCCTTCTACCAGAGTATAATTATTCATCATTCAATTACTTACCTAAGAGTAGTACTGTCAAGCTGAGTATGGAAAAAGTTTAAAATATACTCAGAAAAGTACATTTTAATGTTTATATATAAAAATTTATCACAAGTTAAGGAAGTTCATAAATGTTACTTTAAACATGCTGCATAAGGTACATAAACCTGCTGTAAATAAGGAAAGGAGGGAATGGAAGGGAGGGGTGGGGAAGGGGCAGGGGACCAAGATATATCATGTACAGGTACAAAATAACCATGATAAATGTGATCATTATGTATATAATGTACCAATACATGTTCTTGGTAAAAAATTAAAAAAAAAAAACTTGCTACATAAAAGGATATTTAAATATGATTGTAAAACACTATCACTACACAAGTTCTAAATCGGGGAATCATCACACATCAGACTGATATACTCTTGTATTTAATTAAAATATTAATGAACAGTTCACTTAGGTAAACATTTTAAATAATAATTTAGAACAGCCCCTCAGCATTAATACAGGTCTAAGGTTCAAGGCCTAAGTTAGGTATACAAGAAATAACTGCTGGGGTTGAGGATTTAGCTCAGTGATAGAGCATTTGCCTAGCAAGTGCAAAGCACTAAGTTTGATCCTTGGCATCCAAAAATAAATAAATAAATAAAAGAAATAACTGCTAAAAGTATAAGCTTTTAAGGAAAGTCTACTGTAGGACCTAAAATATTACTGGAATCCAAATAGTTATTTCCCTGCAATTTTTTCCTTATCTTCTCCCACCTTTATCCTTTTTCTTCATTTCACCTATCATACTTATTCCTCAGGAATTAGTTCAAGTCCTATTTGGCATCGTCAGGTATATATGAAGTCTGTCTTAACTTATACCAGCTTGCCAGTGTATACTGCTGTTAAAGCACTTATCACACTGTACAACTACTGATTTGTCCAGTTTGTGAGACAAACACTAAACTTACTGAAAGCAGGAAACATGATACATTTATCTCCGCATCCTCAGAGGCTGAGGCATACAAGGCATTTGGAAGAACTTTTATGATAGCAGTGAATATGAAACTGTAGTAGTAAGAAATTTGGAACAAAATTTAAAAGTTAAAGTCTATTTCCAAGACTAAGAAAGTCTTGAAAGCAGAAAGAGTGCCGCAAAACAGAATTTGAAAACTGACAAAGCCCAAATATAACTGATGAAAATTAACTCCAAGTTCTAGAAATTATCAGTCAGAACAAGCCATTTCCATGTTACCTTCAAGACACCAGAAAAATTAAAGATTTATCTTAATCAGCTGTGAAATTAATTAAAATTGTAGGACTTCCAGACAGTAATGGGAGGCAAATAATGTGGTTAAACATTACAAGTCTTCTCAGTATTATAAACACAGCACAGGCTGCCAAAATGTTAACTTCACACAGAGACCCAATCACACCCTTTTTAAAGGTGTCCTATAATGTCTTCGCTACAAGCAATATGTTCATTCATTTGACGTTGTATAACATGTAATGAAACAAAACAGAGAAGGCTCAACAGTTAAAATAAGGGACACAAGGACAGCAGATGGGTTATGTTCATGTTTTAGTCTACTAATCTTAAATTACAGTATGTCCAAAGCATAATATATAACATGCATGAAATATAATAAGTTTAACAATAAGCAAAAGTATCTACCAACTTAATATTTGTTGGATTCATTTCTTAAATATCACATAAAAGTACTTATTAAATCACTCTACTGTTAAATTACAGCCAGCGTCTATATGCTGATCTACAAAATACTCCCCACCAGTTTTCTAGGAAAGGTAATTTATAACTAAATTTCCTCTCAAATAATTGATATTTCATAAACAAGATTCAGAATTTTTGCACCAAATTCAAGCTACAAACCTTAAAACTCACTGAAGGACTTTTGAGTTAACTTGGTTAGTTGCTTTTTTATTGCTTTGGGGTTTTTTGTCTTGTCTTGTTATAAATATACCAGCGACTATCCAGAAGATTTGTCTTTTCATACATGAAGGACATAAGTACGATACAATAACCTGAATTTAAAAAGACACTCTTAGGGCTGGGGATTTAGCTCAGTGGTTAGAGTGCTTGCCTTGCAAGCAGAAGGCCCTGAGTTCGATCCCCAGCACCAACAAAAAAAAAATAAATAAAAAAATAAAAAGACACTCTTTTGTTTAATCTTCTCTCCAAAAAACATGCATCCTTTTATCTACACATACATACTTTTTTGTCAAAAACACAGCAGAGTTTTTGTATTTAAATATCTTATTAAAAAAAAAGTAAAAGTTCTTTAAACTGTTTAAAAAAACACAAAGCTACCAGAAATATTACACAGCAAATAGTGAAAACCAAGAATACTTTCAAAACAAAAATGACTGAAATTTACCTGTTGAACAAAATATTTCAATTTTATTCACCCTCCCCCCAAAATCCATACGGATAAGCCAAAGCACAAAACATATCAGCAACTATTCAGAAGCCATCTTTGGATATATTCCACACACAATTCCAGTTTATGTGTCTTTGGTTGGGGGCTGGGGGTATGAGTCATTCTACTCTATCTCAAGTCACAGGAGAAATAGTTATATTTTAGAAGGACAATTCCAGCAAGCATAACAAAAGAATTTATAGTTCTGGTGTTCCTATTTAAATATGAACATGTTTAAATTTCTGATTGGCATGTACTTCACAAACTGATGTGTGATCCTTATTAGCTATAATTACAAAAAAAAATTCTAATCAACTTCCTGAATATAATTTAAAAAAAAAAACTAAAAAATAACCCAGCTGCAAACTATTAATATATCTCTTAGCATCACTCATTAATCTAAATGCCAATTCAGACAAATGTAATTGTTTCTTCAAAAACTGAGTACCTTGAGAAAATGTAGCACCTTTTAAGAAAGGCCATATCCAAACTAAGGCCATAACTCAAAGTTCGTAACTCAAGACTCTTAACTTTTACTTGTTAGCTTTCTGTGACATTTAAGCCATCTGAAAATTACAAACCTTTAACTGACTGTTCTCTATTCTTCGAATACATATTCATAACTATATAAAAACTTTAAAGTCCAAGTAAGTATAATAGGTTTATCCCATATTCAATCAAAGTTCCATATGTGAATGGTCATTTATGTACCTTACTCTTAAAAATTATCATTGTCACAGGAAAAAAAAAATCACACTTGGTACAATTCAAATTATAAATATAAGCTTTCTGAATGTTACAAATTTTAAACGGCTAAATCTCTTCAAATACATAGTAACAGTGAACAGCATGGAGAGGTACAGGTGGAGACTAGTAAACTAATATAGTGGGATGACTTAGATACAAAGATATTTGGTTACACAAATATAACCTAGAATTCTGAGAAACAACAAAAAATAAGTTTTTGATACAGTAATCCCTCTGAGTAGATACCAGACCTCCTGCTATCGAAGAAGGTTGTATAAGATTATACAGGTGTGAATTTAGAGACTACTGGTAGTTATGATCTTTGTGACAAATACTATATACAGCCCACATCTGCAACCCAATTTTGCTTCAGCATCCCCAGAGACTTGAAAAATATTTTAGGGGGTAGGTTGCAAAACAGTGTTTCCTCTTTTATTCTCATCACACCCGTGAAGATACAAACCAACAGAAAGCCAAAACCAAATCCACTACAAGGGCTGAATTTAACACACACACACACACACACACACAAAGCATCTTCTTTCCAACTCCCGAATCGGTAATCATTCCACCTGTTTGTAAATCTATACGTCCACTATTAACACAAACCCTCCGCCGAGAAAGAGAAGAGAGAAAACAGAAAGGCAAATTAAAGCTTTGGAGGAGTCATTATTCTTCTACCTAGGCATGGGGGAGGGGAAGGTACAAAACAATGGATACGGAGGGGCTGGGAAAAATCGTTTTGCACTGAAGCCTCTGGCTTTACGAGCTGGGGCGGGGGGTGGGGGTGGAGTTAGACTACTTTTCCTCAAGACCTAAAAGCTATCACCAGAGACTGCCATCCGGCACGTTTAGCCAGGCGCCCTCGGTTGGCTACAACTCGCTTCTTCGAGCAACACGCCCAAAGCCGATGCACCACTCCTCGGGGTCTTCGGCTAGAGGAGACCTCGAGGGCGCCGCGGACTTTGAGGAAGGCCGAAGAGACCCCGCCCGGAGCAGCCCCGCCGCGCCCCGGCCCCCGCCCACGGCTCGCCCGGCCCGACGCCCCGCGGCCCGGCCCGCGGGAACCGAGAGCCGCGGGACCCTCGGCCGGGCGCCCCCGGCCCGTGCCTCGCCGGCCCGCGGCCCGCGCGCCGCAGGCCCGGCCCCGCGCTGTCAGAGCCCGCGGTTTGCTCCGGGCGCCGGGCTCCTGCCCTGCGCGCGGCCGGCTCCGAGCGCCCGGCACTGCCGGCGACAGCACCCAGGAAGGCGGCGGCGGCCGCCTCCCAGGGCCCCGGCCCCGCGGGCCTCGCCCCGGCCGCGCCGGCTTGCGCCTGTCAGAGCGAGCGGGGCCTCCCCCTACCGCCAGCCGCCCGGCTGCCCGACAGGCAGGAAGGAAAGCAGGAAGAGGCGACCGAAAGACACCCTCCGCCTCGTCAGCCCCAGGTTACCGTCAGGAGCCCCAACTCCGCCATCCTCGCTCGCCGCCTTCCTCCTCCTCCTCCTCTTCTTTAGAAGAGACGCTGCCCAACCACCGCCCCCCGTCCGCCCCTCCCCCACTCTCCCCGCCCCTCCACACACTCTGGCTCGAACCGCCCCGCCCCAGCCCTCCGGCGCGGGCCGGTCACTCGCTGGGAAAGAAGCATGGGCGGAGCCAGCCCCGGAGAAACTGCCCAATCACAGTGAGACACTGGCGCCAGCTTCCCTCTCTCCGCCCTCTTCCTCTCCCCTACAGCTCTACGCGGTCTCCCGCCCACTGGGCGCCGCTGGCTAGCCAGGCCACTGAGTAAGCCTCCGGCAGGGTAGAGCGACAACTCCCAATCGGAAGTTAATAGCTGAAGCTAAAAGAGCCATTAATGATAATGGCAGCAAGAGTTTCCTGGCTTCCGGCCTCCGCGTGACGTAGATTTTTCCAACGCCCAAATTTCACCGTTACCCTAGGCAACAGCTGAGCCGACTGGGAAGGGGCGTATCTGTAGGTAGGCCCAAGGAGGGACCATAGGTGACCAGACATCCCATATTAGGCGAGCCAATTCAGACTCAGAGCTACAGGTTTGTCTTCCTGGCCCTTCTCACCAAAATATTGCTGAGAAGACCGGTCACTTACCTAGGTGGACAACAGTTTAGATCTCTAAAAATCCCTCTCCTGTCCGGAAGTTGCATTTGGCACTTCCGAATAGGGTCCTGCAGGAGGGTGGGAATAGTCTCCGTCGCCCGCGCCCCAGGTGCAACCTGTTCTCGCCCCAGGCTGCAGTGTGAGGTGAGTGTCCCTAGGGCCCGACGCGCGGGCCCGGCTCGGCCAGGCGGTCCCTGGGGACTGGGCACTGAGAAGGTGCGCGGGGTTCAGGGCCGCTTCCGCTGGAGGAGGTTTTCTTTCCGGCCGGTCGGGAGGTGGCCCGCCTCCCTCCGCCCCTCTGAGGCTCCCTGTGGGGCGAGACCGCTGGAAGGGCCGCCCTAGCCCAGCTGGAGCCAGCGGGGCCGGGAGGGCCCTAGCGGGGCATGAGCGGTCCGCGGGGCGGATCCCTCAACTCCTGGGAAGTGGAGCTCTGAATGCCCAAATTCCAATTAAGTACAGTGTTTTTCACTCCTTGACCTCTGAAGAATTCGAGCTTGAGGAAATAATTTTCCACCTCCTCCACCTATAAAAGAAAAAGATGACCCCCAACCTCAGCGGCAAGAACGTGTTATTTTCCCATTACCTAGCTTCACCTGATTTTTCCACCTTTTTCTTATCCGTCTTTTCTTGAGTCTTTGCAAATTTTGAAGTTCTGGGTAAGGGCATACTGTCCTAATTCTAAGTGTCTGCAGTTTTTTAAACAAATTGATGCTCTGCCTGTTCGAAAAACAACCGTGTTTTACACGGCTTTTGCCAACATTTTGACATTATCTCGTGTAGTTCTTTCTGTAGGCTGGAGTCAAGAACTCAGTCATCTTGATAATACCAGATTGGATGTCTAAAGCTGCAAAAAAAAACCAAAACTGAACTTTCAGGTAAATTTAAAAATTGATTATACACTATCTAGCCAGCCGACAAGAGTGCAAATCTTACCTTCTCTACCTAATTTTCTTGGTAGTTCCTTAGTGCTCATGATCCCGCAAAAATGAACAATTTACTCGTTTGTTCTGAGGTTAATCACTGTAGGCTGTTGTTGGACATGTGTTTCCAGATTCTCCCCAACAGGAAGGAGTTTCTTCCAAGTTTAACACTTTTAGTATCTGTTTTTATGACAATTAACGTTTTATGCAGCTGGTGCTTATGTTTTTAGCTTCACTACTATGTCTATGCCTAAATAGAACGGTTTGCGTCAGATT
This sequence comes from Hystrix cristata, assembly GCA_004026905.1. Taxonomy (NCBI): domain Eukaryota; kingdom Metazoa; phylum Chordata; class Mammalia; order Rodentia; family Hystricidae; genus Hystrix; species Hystrix cristata. The sequence continues at coordinate 51,828 of PVJO010002555.1, forward strand.
CACCTGCCTGTGATTTCACTCTGTACTGGATAGTACTTTGGTAAATACTTAACTGAAAGATTGAATATACTGGGCGTTTCCTGGTTGCCTAAGACACTGACAGCCAATTTTTATGGGTCTTCAATTTATCAGAAATTTAGCATAGTTCTGCTACTTAACTTTTTCTTAGATTTCTCCTCTGAATTCTTTCCACATGATTTTTCCCCAAATGTTTTATTATTATTAAAAGCTAAAAGAATACGACATTCTTACACCCTTCACCTATATCCCGCAGTTTTTAAAACATTTTATAATGTTTATTTCATCCCTCCTCGCATACTATTTTATTGTCACTGAACCAGGAAATAGGTTTTAGATACTGTTAAGCAGATTCCTCTAAGATTCTAACATGAATTTCCTAAGAATTTTGAAGCAGTTCTTCAAAACACTACCATTGCTACTGCTAAGGAAATTTATTCTGTAATATTTAAGACACAATCTATGTGCAAATTTCCCTGATTGACTCAAGAATATCTTTTATATCCTCTTCCTACCCCATATCCCCCAAATCAGAATCCAGTCAAAATTTATGTTTTGTATTTGGGTGCTGTGACTCTTTAGCCTTAATCTAGAACCGTCTGCCATCTTTTTTCCCCCATGACATTGGCATTTCGAAGAATTTTTAAGCCAAGGTAGCTTTGAACAAAGCCCCTCCCCATCCCCATTTTTACTCCTTATGAACCAGAAGTTTGTGTAGAACTTAACATTTTTTGAAGGAATACATAACAGTACTTTTCCAGTCATGATTAAGCCTTCTCAAATGCAGCTAGTACTCTTGTGATTTGCTAGTTAAATCCATCCCACTTAGCACACCAAGTTTAGCATTTAATCTTCCTGTGAGTGGATGAGTGGAGTATATATGTTAGTGTCCAGAGCTGGCAACACAAACCTACTTTTAATAAAGTGTTGCTGCTATTTTGCCTATAGTGGAAGCTGATGCAATGTAGTCTGTGGCAAAGTGTACTGATGTCAGCATAGTTTCATGAGTTTCAACTCCTGTCACCCTGCAGTTTGTTGATGAAAGATGTGTGGGCCCTGCAATTCAAATACAGATGAATCTTGTTATTAAAGCACATACCTAAGCAACTGTTAGCCATCTGGCCACAATTCAATGTAGGTAATTTTTTTTCTCCCTAAAATTCTCTTGCAAGTTCAAATTGGCCCTAGTGTTTCTGTGATAGTTTTTTGGTAGCATTAAAACAGAACCTATTAAAAATTGCAAAATCAAGGTTATACTTAACACTTAGGTCATAAGGAACAGTCTCTAACCAATGGATAGGGAAGTGTTTGTGAGTTTTACTTCATGATCACAAAAGGAAAGCTCCCAAGATTGCCAAGCTCATGTACTCCTCCTCTCCTAGACATATTTCTTCAGGAAAGATAAGTAAAACGAAAAAAACGTTTTTAAGGAAGCAGAAGAAAATGGTCTTGGAGGGCAAAATTGGTTAGATTTTTTTCTGATTTCTAGAGGGCTTTAGAAAAATCTATTTTTCAAAATAGGCCAACAGATTTGGTATTTCTAGCATCATATAGAAAGTTACATAATGTACTCTATCAGTTGCTTTCTTTGGGTAGAAGGAAATTTGCTCATGTAGGACTATAGAACAATTTCATTTTGTTTTTTGAGATAGGCAGTCACTATTTTGCCGAGGCTGTTTTTGAACTCCTGGGTTTAAGTTATCCTCCTATCTCAGCCTTCCAGGTATTTGGGTTTACATGCACCACTTTACCTGCCCATATGAAACAATTTTAAATTCACTCCAGATTCAAGGAAGGCAAAATAAACATACCAATTAAGACTAGGTTTAAAGATGACACAAAAGTAAAAGGGCAACTACAGTATTAATAGATGAGAAGAAGGGAAGAGCAAGGAGTAAGAGAAATGGATGAATATCAAAATATATTGAGACAATTTTTTTTAAAGTTAGTAGGCATCTAAAAAATCGCAAAAACAAGAGTGTAGGTTTTAGAGGCATGCCTGGGTTTCAGGAACAGGACCTTTACTAACTGAGTGACCTTGGACAATTTACTCATTTTTATTAAGCACAGCTTTAAAACCTCCTAAGATTATTGAACAAAATTAATTCAAATATATGTCAGGTGCCTCAGCTTAGTTAACAGCACATGGAATGTGATCCAGATATGGTTGTTATCATTAATAACTTCTAAAGCAGTGCAATTTGGGCACATAGTAGGCATTAAATATTTAGTGGATGAATGAATCTAAGACAATTCTCCATATTTAATGTGGGGAACTTACAGATTCTGATTCAGTGTTTCTGGTTTCTAGAGGACTTTAGGAAAACTTGTATTTTAATAATAGCCCATTTTTTGATGCAGATAGTTTAGGACCAGGCTTTGAGAAACAAATGTGTAAAATATCTAACAATTCTCTTTCCTTATGCATGCTGGAAATAGCTAACCAAGTATCTCAGGTGTGAAGCACACACTTTTTCTGAAGACTAATAAACAGTATTATTAAGACCACGGTCTAGTATTAAATTTTGAAATAGAGATTTAGAAAAAGACATTTTACATAAGTAGGATGTGTCACTTTCTACTAACTTGATAGTTATATCTGCTACTTCAGTATACCAAAGCCAGTAGCATCATCAAAATTCACCCAAGTATAGCTTCCATTGTAAGCCCTGGGCACATTTCAGAAACTGGACCCTGCACATTTTATTCACATGAGTCTGAATTAATTAGCCAAATTAAGCATGTTGCAGCATTTTTTTTTTTGCCAGCAGATGCCAGATAGCAAAGCAGAATAGAATCTACCGTAGTCTCCAACTGTATGACATATGTTAGTTGGCATCTCCAGATAAACACTATCAATCCATTAAGCACCCTGCTAGCTAGCATGTGGGCAGTTGCTCGAGAAACACTGAACATTACTACTTTGTGTCTGTTGAAAATCACATTCTTTCTGGGCTCCCTCTTTCACCTCTTTCTCATATTTACATTTCAGAATATATGGAAATTGCATCTACAGTCAATCTCAAGTCTTGAATAAGACAAAAGATAATTTTTTGTTATTATTTATCCCACTCTTACCATAACCACTCACAACCTACACTAGGCAAATTAAAGAAGCTAACAAAAGAAAAATATCCTTTGCTGTCCTTTACATAAATAGGATTGTTCCTGGTGCCTTCTTTAGTTATCAGGGACTATATTTTTGTTTCTCAGTGTCCAGTAGGCAGGGCATATGCTTATAGTCCCAGCTCCTTGAGAGGCTGAGGTAGGAGGGCCACATGAGCTAAGGAGTTGGAGACTAGCCTAGACAACCACAGCCAGACCCTATCTCAAAAAAAAAAAAAAAAAAAAAATCCAAGTGTCTTTAATGGCCAGGGCCGGTAAAGGGAAACAGTATGCAGTAGTGAAGGCTAAAGATTTTGAGAGCACATGCTTAGCTAACTGGCACATCACTTCCCATCTTCAGCTGTATTTTGTTGTGTGGGAATGTGAACTTGATATAGAGCTAAAATTTGGATTTTATGTGAAATCTCCAGACTTTTAAATATTGACTCAAACACTTTTAAACATCTAAGAAGTTGGTAAAACATTTAACTGGATGGGACCATGGGCCACCAGTTTATGACCTCTGTATTTTTACTGAAAACATGATTGGTACTCTGGTTGAGAATCTCAAAATGTATTAGAAGTCATTTCTTTTTTGCCATACTTAGATGCTGTGATTTCTCTACGCTAGAAACGACAAAGCATCCAAAGTTTTTCAGTCTTGAGTTATATTGTGAAATAGATTTGCTTTACATATTTTCATACGGACAGAAATTGGCAGTACAAGCTGGGATTTTTCGTGTTTGTTTGTTTTGTGGTTGGTTGGTTTGCATTTTTCAGTGTGCTGGGAATTGAACCAGGGCCTTCCCACAGCTCTATCCATAGCCCATTTTTTAATATTGTTTTTGAGACAAGGTCTCATCAAGTCACTGAGTTGCTCAGGCTGGGCTTGAACTTGCAGTCTTCCTGCCTCAGGCTTCCAGAGTGCTGGGATAAAAGACATGTACCACCATACCTGGCTCTACTTTTTTAATTTTTATTTTCATACAGATTCTCACTAAATCACTAAGTTGCCCAAGCTGGGCTCAAACTTGAGATCATCTTGCCTAAGCCTTCCGAGTAGCTGGGATTGTAGGCATGCACCACCAAACCTGACCTATGCTACTTTAAATGAGACAGGTTTTTAAGGAAAAACACTGTTAAGTAGGTCATGCTGTCTTACAGGTAACATAGTGTTTATAAAGATTGCTATATTTTAAGAGTTGGAAGATAACCCTCATAATCCAGAACAAATCCTTTATTATATATAGTGCCATCAAAATTATACCTGGAATAATAAATGTTTGTATTACTCTGTATTTCTAGGCATTTTTATATTCACTTTACACTTGAACCTTGCAACCAAGGAGATTCAGCCTGGTTTTTATGAGGAAATCAAGCTTCTAGTTAGTATTCAAGGTCACATAGCTAATTATTAGTGTGGTAATAATACAGCATTATACCCCATTTAAAGTATGAACATGAAAAATACAACTAGTTAGTACCAGACCTACAACCCTGTATCCTATTTGAAGTCCAAATATCAAATAAATTGATCAGAACAAAAAAATCTTTACTGCCTCTTTATTTGCACCATACATTACCATCCTAAGTATTTTAAAACATTTGGAGCCTTAGAATACTCTGCAACAATCCATTTTGGACTTTAAAAATAGGGGTTCGTGCAATTAGGATAAGCTGATGAATTTAGATAAATTAATGCAGGGGAAAAATAATGACAGTGGAGACCTAATAACAGGTTAGGAGTAGTAGGCACATATTAATAAAGAAAGTTACCACATTTACTCATGCAATGGCTCCATGGGGCTCCTAGCAAAAATCAAATATTGGCTAGGAAGATGTAGTGTATGAGGACAGTTTTTAAAACAGATCCAATTTTGTCCTGAACATATTTAGAAACTAAGAGTCAGCTTGCTATCCACAGCGTTTTTCAGTTTGGATTTTAGTCTTCTTGTCCCCTTCTCTAGCTGCCCCTTGTGTGACCACAGCCTGCATTTTTTTGGATAGCTAGATGAAAACAGTGTGATTTAAAGTTAACAGTTATGTTCAGCTATTGAACCTATGATGTTGGTCTAATCAATACATTCTTATCTGAGCCATGATACAAGATCTGTGATATATCATGATGAAGAAAATACAAGTTTTAAAAAAGTATTGCATATTTCTAGTTAAACTTGAAATTTGAAAGTTGTTTTTTAAAATAATTTTTAAATAATAATTACTGTGGTGGTACACACCTGTAATAACAGCTACTCAAGAGGCTGAGACAGGAGGATAACAAGTTTGAGGTCAGCCTATACAACTTAGCAAGACCCAAAATAAAATATAAAAAGAGCTGAGGGTTTAGCTCAGAGCTCCCTGTGTTTAATTGCCATGCCACAAACAATACTACTACTTACAGCTAGAAATGTAGCTCAGTGGTACAGCACTTGCTTAGTATGCAGGAGGCCCTGGGTTTGAGTCCCAGGCCCACAAAAAAAATTTTGATGCCATAAATAAAACCCATAGTCAAAAATCAGTTTCTCTTCCTGGAAGATTGCCCTCAGAGTGGTATCAAATATGACGGACAATTGGGATGCCAAATCCACAAATTAAGAGGAAAAAAAAAATACATGTTGGTTTTAGAATTTAATTACCCATGAATTCAGTTAGACCTGTACATTGGTCTAATTGTGACACAGTTCCCAAATTATAAAGGGGGATGTAGTTCTTTAGCTTTTCCTAGATCTGGTTTGAGTCTGTTAAATCTGGTAATATATGTACTAGGGGATGTAATGGGAGGTGAGTAAAAGTATGGGTAATTGAATCCTAAAAACACATTTTAGGATAAGTTATTTTTAAATTACTGTAGAAAATCCCTTAACATGTCCACATAGTTAAAGTATATACATTACTTTGTATTAAACATTGTGCTGTTGCTAAACTAAAATTTAGGTTATGCATTTTGTCTTTTTTGTTCACTGATGAACACATGGTAGGCATTCATATATTAAATGACCATGCCATTTGTATAATAGGCATTTCAGTCATGGCTATTGTTTTTTCTTTGACAGTTTTTCCCTGGTTTTCTATGCATCTCACCTGACCACTGAGAAAGTACTGAAAGCCACAGCTATGTAGGACACATTACACCAAACAAAACACCCATGTTTGGCTAATAGTAAGCCGCCTGAAAAAAAAGATGTTCCTTCCTTCTTTGGACTTGCAAGGCAGTTGATTATCAAGACAGTTTAGCCAGGCCAGTGCCAGCTATCCAACTACCACCTTGGTTATTTTAGCCCTTCCCTTCCTGTTTCTCTCCTGCCAATGCCTAAGGGGGCCCAGTAAAGCAGAAACCATGTAGGCAATTGACGGCACTGATCTTACCCACACCAGGTCCAACCCACTCTCTACCAGTCCTTTGGCCCCACACCCTTTCCACTAACAATGGCAGCTTAGTCAGGAATCTGAGGTTTGGTAGAACACCAAGTTTCATTGTTTTCCTCAGGCCAGACTTTTCATGTGAGAGGTACAGACTAAGAGAAAACGAAAGGTAGTGATTTTTTAACAGCTAAGATTTAAATAGTGTTTTAGCGTTTTGGCAATAAACATAATAGCCTTAGCTATTATGTATTCCCTTCACTTTTATCAACATCTATATCCTTTTTACTGGCATGTCAGAATTTATACAGAATAAGGCCCAGTATTTTCATTGTTCTATCTTTAATGGAGTGGCTAGGTGTCGTTTTTGATAGCTACAAGCAAAATTTACCAAGGTCTGCACTGTTACTGCCATTCAACCTAACCTAGGATGCAGGGGACGAAACAGCAGTGATCATCCGTATCACTGACAGGACTAAGTAAAAAGGAGGAAAGAATGTTGTAGAAGCTATGCATTTTAAGGAAATCACATACTGTATTTATATCGCATTCCCTTTAATGAAGAATTAAAGTGAGTTGCTGTATTCCAGGCTCATTCCCTAGTTTGTGATGACAAAGTTCTGGAAAGCAGAGAGATTAGGGAATTTAGTCCAGAATAATTTGAACAAAAGAGGGGAAGAACCTTGGAGGATGGCGAGCAAGAAGCTTTTATTAGTAATGTCAATGCAATGTTGCAGGAATGACAGAGGAGCAGCTTCCCCTGATTAAAATTAGTCTGCAGTGGGTGGGAAGGCAGGCACCATGCCATCATCTCCACGTTATAAATAATAAATCTTTCTCCTGTGGGGTGCTGTTGTGAAAGACGTAAGGTTGCATCAGTATGATGAAACACAGGTGGGGACTGTCTGGAAAAGGATCTGTTTGGAAAAGGCTCATTCTACCACCTCATCCACAACACCTTCAACATACAGCAGCAATCCAGGATGTAACAAGAACAAATGTCACTGACCGAAGATGGCATGTATGCTGGGACATTCATAACACAATACTCATGAAGATACACAATGGTCCTTTCACATATAGTTTGTACTAGAGGGAAACAGCAAACTGAAAGCATTTATTGTTTCTATTTACAAGCCAATTTACCTGTGTGTTGTTTCCTTACAGACTGTAGCTGTGCAGGCACTGACTTTTAGTATGCTTTTTGTTTACAGAGAGTAAAAGTAGAAACTAGTTGTTAGCTACTGAGAAAAGTGGAAATGTTAGGAAATGTTTGCCTAGTACCTCCTCCTTTTCCCACTTGCTTCACCCACCTGTCAATCGCTGGCTTTTTTTTAAATGTCTCTGGGGAGATGCTATCCGTGAACAAAGACGGCTGCATTGTAAATGCATTTTCTTCAGCTGGTATTCATTAATAATCATCTATAATGCCAGAGTTTTTCCCTGGGAGGGGAAAATTTTAGAATACTCAGCCTTGCAATTAATACCACCACTGATTAATAAAAATTTATAGATTTATATAATCTGAACAATTCTATAAAAAAAGACAAGAAATTAATGGGAAAATTATGCAAGTATAGTTCACTTTCTATAGAAAGTTTGACTTAACATAAACTATGATGGAAATGTCTTTGGTAATACGCTTTGAGTTTCTGAGTAACATTAACAATTTTTCATTGAAGGAAAACTTACTGTATTGACAACATGGCAGATATGAAGTCAAAATTCCAGGAGGTTCTTCCAAAACAAGGTACCTACATCATAGATACGTCAGTCATGGGATATTATAGAACCCTATAAAGTGATGGTGTCACATAGCAGTCATTTAATAGCTACACATCTGCAAACTGTTCTTAGTTACTGTCCACTTCTACTGTGTACTTTTGGCATGAATAGGTTGTAAAGGAGAGCCTCACTTGTTTCCCCTGAGAAAAGAGTAACCAATCAAACATTTCTACCTAGAAATCCTGTTAAGGCCAAGATTGCAGATTACAATATGAAATCTTTAATGAAAGTGACAACTCATATGAGTGTGGGGGGGGGAGTATCTAAATCAGTAGTAAGAGAAGCTGAAAATTTAAGTTAAACATTCAGTAATATGAATATTCAGGTTAAATTAATACCATACTGACAACCCATTCTGGACCCCTCCTGTCTCTCAGGAGCTATTCCTATTCCCCATTCTTATTCCCCAATAAATTTTCTACTCTTAAAATTAATACCATACCTTGCTTTATTTTTGTACATTATGTACATACTGTCCCAAACCTTAATTCAAACTAAACATCTAACACATTGTTCCTCATGGCAGTTTGAGTCTTTCATACAAAGTTCAAAATTTGTGGGGCTAGGGATTTACTCAGTGGTAGAGCATTTGCCTAGCAAGCACAAGGCTCTGAGTTCAATCCCCAGCACAGCCCCCCCCACAAAAAGTGTCCTCCTTAATAACTCAGTACTGTATTTGCTTATGAGGTAGCTATAATCACTCTGGTCCTCAGCAAAACTCAGTCTAACAAGAGTTTTTCCACTGACAACAGATTTTAGACCTTCATTCTAGCTGCACATCCAAACCACCAAATGACTGAGTTACTTTCACTGAATTTTTTATTTCTTATTAAACTTAGGGCAATTGTCGGTGGAAGATGTAACCTCAATGGTGCTGTGTAAACCCAAACTTTTACCCTTAAAATCTCTGACTCTGAAACAACTGGAGAGAATGCAGCAAGCAGCACAAGATACCATTCGCCAACAGGAAATGGCAGAAAAGACCGATGGGAAAACGTCCACTGACCAACAAACTTAGCACTTTAGAGAGTACCCTACTTCACCTATGGCTTATTAATAGTTAAAATATCTGTACCTATATGCTGGAAGTTGTACTTATTAATAAAATGGTAATATTCATATAAACAATTTTAAAATGCCAAAGATTAATAAAACTTGTGAATTTAACTATTCTGAATATAAGCAGTTAACTTTGAACCAAATATTTTGGGATTTTTCATGGTTTCCAAATTACAATTTACCATTCTCCACTCCTAGTGCTACAAGTTTGACATAGGCACAAATGACTAAATGCAACTTTTATACATACAGAGCATCTTTTACAAGTTTATTACAAATCTGAACTTGAAGATACATAAACTATTTATGTTGAGCCTTTATATTATCTAATTAAAAATTTTGTAACTAATTAATGTGCCATGTCATGTTTAATGTTACCTTGCCTTACCACTAAAGATTCTACCAGCAGTAACAAAACTGGTTTCTTAAATGTCATTTTTAAGAAACTTTCACCTATTTGTAGTTAGCTTTTAATTATTAATTTTAAGGAGTGAAGAATTACATGACTACCTTTACCATCCAGGTATCAAAGGCTAAAAATTCTATAAGCCTGAATAATATGGGCTTAACGAGCCTATAAGACAAATATGAACATTAAATTTGGGATTTTCTCAAAGGCTGTACCTAAATCTGTAATAAGTACCTTCCTAAGAAGACTTTTGTAAATTAATACAACCTTGGTTAGTTTGCTGCAGTCAATAGGCAATTTAAATTACCAGACTTTGAGGCCTTCCTCAGTAATTAGGCTTCATAAAGGTTAGTAATATAATTATTCTTTATGTAACTATTATTTATCAGTAGCTAGTATTTTCTCAGACACTGGGTAAATGTAAAGTTTTGAGTCCCTGGAGAAAAAAATTTTATGGCACTATTATTATTTGGTAATAGACTTTAAGAATGACAGAAGCTAAGCTGTAGGTCAGATGAGTAAATAAAGGGGTAAAGTGTACATGTATTTTTCCTCAGTGTAATACTAAAAGAATCTTTTTTACTATTGTATTTAAAAATATGCAAGTAAAAAAAAGATTGTGAGTAACACAGCTTAAATCCACTAGGCTAGAATGTGCTTCCTTATATAACATTCGCTGTTTGAAATTTAAGGTTTTTTTTTTTGGATGCTGGGGATCAAACTCAAGGCCTTGCACCTGCTACACAAGCACTCTACCACTTGAGCTAAATCCCCATCCCCTTTATTTTGTTTTTTGCAGTGCTAAGGATAGTCCCTAGAGACTAATACCATGCTAGGAAAGAAACTGAAAGGTTTTTTTGAAAGACCTCAAATAAGTATACTCCCAATAAAGAATCAACACTGCTTCACATGTTTTATTTTGTTGTACATTCTTGTAGAACCAGGTTCATTTTTCCAGTTTTGTAGAAAAATAGATGTTCCAGCCACCATTTACTTAACTGTCTAGTCTTTAAGACCAATCAGTATGTTCCCTGGAAAGATGAATAAATCTCATGACTCATTTGTTAAAAATTCTTTAAGACAAAGAAAAAACTTTTTTTTTTTTTTTACTCCCAAAGCACAGTATTTCAACAGCAGCAGCCAACATGGGGTGTAGCAGCTTAACTTTACCCCCTAAATAAAGCTTTGTATAAACCAGTGATTTTACTACAAAAAACACTGTCCTCGAAAGAAAGGAGTGGCAGTCAGACATCAATGCAAAACTTGGAATGATTAGGTCATAAACATGGCACTTATAAAAGGTAGCTTATTAGAATATTCCACTGAAGTGGTTACTTTTCTGCCGTCCTCTATACCCTTGGGAAAAAAAAAAAAAAAAAAACACTTCCTTTTAAAAATTCCCCTTAAGATTTATAAAATTTCAGAAAAGCCTTGTACCCAAAACAAGTGCTTAAAAAAAAAAAAAAAAAAAAAAAAAACCTGTGCTAACAACTCTTACAATTCAGATATATATTCTATAACACCTAGGACTGCAAGAGTTCTTATACTCAGTAGCTCTCTGGTTTAAGGCGACCTCCATCTCCTTCACTTACAAAACGCTTTCTGCCCCTGTAATAAAAAGAACAAAAATATGATAAGAGACATAAATTTTCATTATTTGCAATTAAAAATTAAAAGCTTTGCAATTTTTGGTTATGCAGTTAGATTAGAAAAGTTTTAAGAAAGTGATCACCATGTCTTGTTTTGAAAAAGACATTTTTCCCTACTTTATCTCAACAAAAGATGTCAAATGAACAGCAAATCTGAGCAATTTTGTTTAAATAAAAGTTTAATTCCTGAAATGCATTATCTTATTGGAGTTATGTTAAATATTGAAACAGTAAACTAAGACATTTGATTTAGAATCTGGTATTTACAAAGTCACATAGGAAATGCTAACATGAATGAGATTATGCACCTGGAACTGTGATAGGTTTATCAAAATATACATGTTTAACAGTTTTTAAAAATTGTTCTCAGCTGTAGAAAAGCCATCAACTGAATGTAGAAAGATAAATCAGAATAGAGTTAATTCTAGCCTATGTCCTATTTTGGGATTTTTGCCATCTCAAACTCAAGAAGCTCTTTCCTATAATGTAACCACACTAGCTCCTACAGATAGCAAAAGCCCAGGGGAAACAAAGCTAGTACAGAATTAACCCTTAGTATCTTACCCAAGACCAACATGTACAAACGTGTAAGATGACATACAATTGTGCACTTCACCCAAATAAGCAAAACCATGTATGAAAAAAGTCAAAGTTGTTTGATACATACACTGAAAATGTAGGTATCCCTCGAATGACCCTCAAGAGTAAAGCCACAACAGAAATCTAAAATTAGACTTTCAAACAGAGACTGAAAAACTTAAAAAGCAGTGCCAAAGGTGTTGATCCCTTTTCATACTCACTATGGCTAAGTGGAAACCACAGACATTTTCTTGAATATAAAGGCTTTGAGACCAAGGTAGGGAATTAAGCTGTTAACAGCAAGAAGCCTTGCAAAAGATGAGCAGTTTTACTAATGAATACCATTTGGCACATCAGTACACACACGGTGTCATCACCCAGCCCAGGTTGACATACCCAAACATTTTTATCAAAGCCATTAAACCATTTTCCACTATTTTCCTTCAGTCTTTTTTTTTTTTTTTTTTTTTTTTTGGTGCTGGGGATCGAACTCAGGGCCTTGTGCTTGCAAGGCAAGCACTCTAACCCCTGAGCTAAACCCCCAGTCTTTTCCTTCAGTCTTAAAGGCATCTAAACTTCCTAGAGCATCAAGAACCCTACCATGAAACATTTTGCAAAGATTTAACTTTCACAATGCAGTTAAATAAAAATTCAAAGCTTAAAATTTTTTTCAGAATAAAAAATTACAAAAACTTAAAATGTACATAAAACTCAAGCAAATTTTAACTGTTTATCCCTGTTATAACCTTCACTATTATCATTAACAACAAAAACCCTTATCAACTAAAGGGTTACATCTTAGTAGTACAAATAATTACCTCCAAAGAAAAGCACTCCTATATGTACGTGCATTTGCACGTACTTTCTAATAGCCCCAATTCTTCATCCTATGAGGAAACAAAAGAAGCCAGAGAGTATGGAAAAAGATCCTAGGATCTCTGAAGCCTGAAAAAAATCTGAATTTATACTTGGCCTCGACCATGTGTGAATTTAGAAAAGGCACATTATATCCCATAAGCTTCAATTTTCTCATCTTACTGGTGATTAATACCTGTTCTGAAGTAAACAGAGCCTGCATAAAACTCTGCACAGAATTACTGCATAAAATTGGTTTCCTTAAAATGAGCTGGGGCTTCATGAGGTAGTCCTGTACACATTTACTAGGGGGCAAAACAAGCTTCACTCATGTTTCTCCATAAACTCAAAATAGATGGTTCTCACTCTTCAGTCACATCAGGAAGATACTACTATTACAGTATTTTTCTTACAGCTGGAATGACAGAAAACTATCTTAGCACAGCCTTCCTAAGTATCTCATCCAGTATTTTATATTGAGGAAGTACTATTTAAATAAAGTACCTTGAAGGACAAAGATCTCTGAGTTGTTTGGAAATTATTCCAGCCTGAAAACATTCTTCCACAAATTTCTCAAGCACAGAGTATGAATGTGGGACATCCAGATTAATGTCAGGAATTTCATTGTAAATTCTCTCATAACCCTAGAACAATGAAATTATAGTAGAATTGTTAGCCCACATAAAGTACATGCCATAAAACACAACGAATTATTACAACATCAATCCATATGTAAGGTCAAATGTTTATATGATGGAATAAATCAGATCTGAACCTTGAAAACTACAGAAGTACATTTATTACAGTGTTTTCTTTACAACTCTCAAAACAGCTGCAGGCAAATATCAGACATTGGGCAAATTCCTCATCTATTTCTCTGCTTATTATTACCTTTTTAAAAATACAAGGCAGATGTCAAACATCATTAACATTTTGACAATAATACGTAAAATTTTAAATATGAAACAGTATAATTGTTAAATATGAAACAGTATAATTTGTTATACTGTAGTTTGTTATACTGTTTCATACAATTGTTATACTGTTTCATACAAAGTATAATTTGCTAAAGATAGATATTTTTCTCTAGATATAAAACAAAAAGTAGTGTATCTTAGAAACTGAACCCCTGAAGTAGAACAATCATATTTTTTAAATAAGAAAAAAAAAAAAAACCCTGCAGTGTTTCTTTCCAAGAAACGGTTACAAGAGTTTCAAACCTCAAATACTACCACTTTCAAACATTTTTGGATAGGGTCTTTAAATTTGGGGGGTTTGATCTTTTTGAGTTCTTTATATATTCTGGATGTTAGACCTTTGTCTGAGGGACAGCTGGCAAAAATTTTCTCCCAGTTTGTGATTTTTCGCCCTACTCTATTAGTAATTTCTTTTGCCGTGCAAAGGTCTTTTAATAGGATGTGGTCCCAAGCGTCAATTCTTTGAATTGTTTCCCATGCAGTGTGAGTTTTATTCATAAATTTTTTTCCAACCCCTATGTCTTCGAGAGTTCTTCCTATTTTATTCTCCAGGACATTTATTGTTTCTGTTTTTATGTTTAGGTCTTTGATCCACTTCGATCTTAGTTTAGTACATGGTGAGAGACATGTATCTAGTTTTAGTTTTCGGCATGTGGTAAGCCAATCTTTCCAGCACCATTTATTAAAGAGGCTATCTTTCTTCCAGTGAGGGTGGGTGTTTGGCTCCTTTGTTGAAGATGAGATTTGAGTGTGTTTGGAGTTATTTCTGCATCTTCTAGCCTGTTCCATTGGTCCTCGGGTCTGTCTTCATGCCAGTACCATGCTGTTTTTATCACAGAAGCTTTATAATACAATTTCAAGTGGTACAAAATAACCATGTTGATTGTGATCATTATGTATACAATGTACCATTACATGTTCTTGGTAAAAATAAAAAATTTAAAAAAAAAAAGAAAACAAACAAAACCTACCGACAAGAACATCAAACATACCTAAAAGAAACTTTCCTTGATAATTCATGTTTATTCAATATATATTTACAGTATAAGCCTCAAAATTGTTCAAAATAATATTATACTTACTCTTTTCATTTGGTCTACAGTAATGGTAGAAGACTTCCAGAGAGATTTTAGTAAATCCAAAATCATCTTGAATGCACTTTCTCCAGTTGATTCTAAAACCATTACAATAGCCTAAAATTGAATGAAAGAATAAAACCGTTTTTGGTCATTAATTCATGAAAAGAAATTGCTTCTACAAATGTATCAAATTTTTCCTCTAATACTGAGAATGATTACTGTACATACCAAGTAATGATTAATCTCATAATGATTATAATTTAAAAACCACTTTCTTAGTATTTTTCAAAAACAAAAAAAAAAACACGTTACTAAAGAAGCATTAAGTCACTAAGGTACAATAAGGAGCATTTAAAAAACTTGTCATAGAAAAATAATCTTACTTCATATACAAGTTCATGATGAAAATGAGGTACTTCCAAGTCCTTAAGGCAATGCTCAGCTTCAGCTATGTCTCCAGAGAGTAAATACTCTTTCAGCAGCATATCAATCTATTAGATTGCAAAGTTGAAATATGTTAGAATGTGTTTTTAAAAATTGTGCTTACCTAAAGGATTTTTTGTTGTTATTGTTTTTTGAGACAGGGTTTCACTATGTACTTCAGGCTGGAGTACTCACTATGCAGCCCAGGCTGGCCTCAAACACACAACAATCCTCCTGCCTCAGCCTCCCAAGTGTTAGGATTACAGGCGTGCGACACCACACCTGGCCTCCTAAAGGATTACTCTCACCAGTGATGGCCAACATTTTAGATCATTCAATGGTACAAACAGCCTGCTGTTCACTACTGCAGTAGGTTCACCACTACTGATTTACACTCATCCCAGTATATCACACAATGAAACAGCAAGTCCCGGCTATCTAAGAACAGTGATTTGACATGGAACATAAAAGAACTTTTTGTATAATTAAGTAAATTTCCAACTTTTAAATGGCACATAATTATAAAGCAGATACAGTGATTCAGTGTGTCTGAATAATCACCAAGATGTACCAAACAGACTTACAATATACATGGCTTGGATTATAGCCTGTAACGCTTCAATGCTTCAGACTGAAACGAAGGGATTTTTTTACATACCACTAGAGGGCACTAACTGAAAGTCTCAATACAAATTATTACAGTGACACAAAATAATTCATTTATATCAAGATGATCTTAAAAATGCAACGGAAATAAAAAAATTAGAGATGATAATGTGGCATTATTACACAGAGCTAATATTTCCATATTGTTTCTCTTATCTACAATTTTGGACTTGAAACCCATTATGTAAAATAATTCAGCTTCCAGTTATAGATACAAGTCTGATTTTCCCACTTAAACTTATACAGTAACATCTATGGCTCTAGAAAAAAAGTGGGAAGTTTTTCAGATAAAGAGCTTCAGTCAGGAATGTTCTTCCCATAAACTTCCTGTAAAATCACCTTTGTATTTAGTGGGGACTCAGTGCTGGCTGATTAAATAAAATCTTACTTAAGTATCCTTTACTTCCAACATACTTCCAAAAATGTAAAATTTAATCACTGGAATACATGCTGATGAGTAATTCCTTTTATCATAATTTAAGAAAATAAATTTAATGTACCACATTAGAGTATTCATTATTCGTAATTACAAATTACATTAATGTTATTTAAATTATATTAGTTTGTTATAAAAATGAAATGATCCCCATCGGTTTCATGCGTTTTTGAGAATAAATTACAACAGCATGTAATATTTTTCCAATCTTTTTTCCATGTAAATAAATATCCAAATAATGTCAATTTCAAAATCATACTGTATATTGGTAGTTTTATTTCAATTTTTATCTTGTCTGTTTTTATACTGAGAGGTAATTCACATACCATAAGATGGTCTGGCAGTTTCTCAAAATCATTAGTTTGGGGAGTAATACCATCTTAATCTTAAATTTCTAGTCCATAAATTATAGGATCCTTTTCTATTTACGTCTTTGATTTAACAATGTTTTGCAGTTTTCAAGTATACAAGATTTGCATTTCTTTGGTTAATTTCTTAGTATTTTATTTTTGATGCTATTGTAAATCCAAGTGTAAATTTTATTTTAGGTCATGCAGTGTTACTGCATAGATACAGAATTCAATTTTTATATAGACTTTGTATCTTACAATCTCACTGAATTAGTTAATAGTTAGCTTTGGTTTTTTGAGTTATTTTGTGCATTCATTTGTATTTTCTCACTATAGATCATGTCATCTGGAAATACAGCTAATTTTATTTCTTCCTTTCCAATCTGGATACTCATTTCTTTTTCTTGCCTAACTGCCTAGGCATCTTAGCTGTTTTCATCTCAATTTTTCTATTTTTCTTTATTTTTAAAAAAAAACAGAGATTATATTTTGACACTGCAAACACCAACATAATTTTTGACCTGAGACTATCCAGTTTTGAATTGCTCATATATTGACATATTTTACAAAAGTCTTATTTTAACAAATACATATATAAAAATTTTTAAATACTAATATAAGCAAGATTTCAGGGATTTCTTAGAAATTCATAAACAGCCTTTTTTTTGGCTTTTTGTTTTGTTTGAGATAGGCTCTTACTATGTAGTCCAAGCCAGCCTTAATCTTACTGGATAGCTTAGGCTGGTGTCAAACTCTCGATCTTCTTCCCTCAGCCTCCCAAGGGCTGGGATTTACAGGCATGCACCACCTTGCCTGGTGACAGTCTTATAAGTAAGTCTTCATAAAAGTCCTTTTAACTAACAATCTCATCTTTAAGTCACAGAAAAAAAATTAACAACTATATCTAATTATTGTACAATTTATACCAAAATAGTTGTAAACTCAAAATAATTACCATATTCAATTTTCTGTTTGTAGCTGTAAGACTACTAGTTTTTTCTCTCACAGCAATATGTATAAATTAAAAACAATATTCAACAGGTACCTCTTTAACAAGGTGATTGACAGACTGCTGCCCACCTCCAGAGCCCCACACACTATCTTTACGCCTTCCACTTTTAGACATACTCAGTAGCACAGTAGCCTTATCCAGAGCAGCTCTACAAAAACAGAAAGGCAAAATTTAATTCTGACCCCTAGACATGCCTAAATGTCGCTAAGTTATGGTTAAAAACAACAAAATCCCAAATGTACTGAAAAGTTCCACATAATATAAAAGCAATAAAATTCAAAACTTTTAAAAAACTATTTTCAAAACAAGTAGGGAGCAAAAAGAAAAGCTGATTTTCATTAATAGTCTCATGCTCTATTACTTCCATCTCTTAATCAAGAAAAATACAAAGATAATACAAAATAATTATCTGCACCAAGAAGAACAGTGCACATATAACTAATTTTTTAGATCCATGCCTTTCCAGAGAGACCTTTACTATGTCCTAAAGTAGCCCTACGACATTATATCAATATGTATCCTAAGACATGGCTAAGTCTAAATCTATCCATGAAGTTAAGTCATATAGTGTAAATTCCAATATCATATTGAGCTTAAAAAGAATTATACCAAATGGCATGAAAGACATGATTTTTAAGAAAAAATGGACAAGCAGATAAAACACAAAATAAAATTGCAAATGAGACTTCTGTTAAGATATCTAAATAGAATATTAAATAACTTCAGAATGTTAGAACATGAAGTGACCTTAAAGAACATTCTATAGCCAGTGCTTTCATCTTATAAATAAGGAAATAGGTGCAGAGAAGGGCTACTTAGAACACTTCTACCCTCTTCCAGTTGTTTCATGTCAATAATCTTTCAATTTTAACAGGGGAGAATATAGACAAGTGACAGATGTCCACAATATATAATATATAATTAATATATGACATTTCAATAAGATCCTATAGAATTTTACCCTATTTTGAAATTCCGAGTAGGAAAATTACTTACCTAGCCTGTACACAATCTACAGTTCCTTTGTAACTATCAATATAGGTATTACATAAAATTCCATCTCCAACAGCTCTAGCAATAAACTGGCCCACCAACTATAATAAGAAAGAAAGAGAGCTATATATAAAAAAAAATCTACAACAAACCTTTATAGGACACAATTTCTGAACACATAAATGATGAAGACTAGCTGAACTACATAGTCAATACCTAAAAGTTGTTGGAAGATTCAGAACACCTGTGTAGCAGCTGTGACTTATGTTTGGCATGCACACCCACATCTTGAGCTGCAAAGTTAATTAAGTACTATCAGAGTGGGGGCCACATGTGTTTTGCTCACTACTGAATCCCCCAAACCTTGCACATGGCCTAAAGCTTAATGCATGATCAAAATCATCTGTTAAGTGAATGATTTAACATCAAAAGAAACCTCTTTTCTAAAAAAGAAAACAAGCTGGGCACGGTGGCATACACCTGTAATCCCAGCACTTGGGCGGCTGAGACAGGAGGATCACCACAAGTTTGTGGCAAGCCCAAACTACATAGCAAGACCTTGTGTCAAAAAACTAAATAAATAAAAATTAATTTAAAAAAAAAAAGAGTAACGGACTAGGTTTTCTCAAAAAACTGATTATAACCAAAAACAGAATGAAAAACTTAATGTCAAAATTTTAACAGTGGTTATTTTTGCAGGTCTGTCTTCCTTTTCGGCTTTTTGCAAAATTTCTGCAAGTAATGTGAACTCGTGTAATTATTTTTTGAAAGTATGCATTGGTATGGAGAGAGAAAGACAGTCCACTTCTGAGTCACAACTCAATACCTCAGACAACTACCATCGGTCACGGGAAAGCATACCAGAAAGAGCACTGGGAATAAATCAGTATTTTTTTAACTTCGAAAATTAAATAGCAATTTCATGTTTTCAAAGTTACAAAGGCAACAGCAGAACTTACCGTAAATATTAAGCAAATCATAACCTTAATTTTTAGAATACTGTACTACCTAATAAAAAGTTTACATAGAGAATAGAGAGCAAAAAACATTAAATATATATATACATAAAAACCTAAAAACTATATGGAGTATGGGAGAAAGCTATAAAATTGAATTTATGGTCTCATAAGGACTGTTTATCAAAGCAAAATAGCTAGGACAAATACGCCAAAATGTCAGGGAGCTCTTTTTGTATGGTAAGACATGTGACCTGTTTCCAGTCCATCTGCTAAAATTCCGAGGAGCACATAGAGTTGTACACAGCTTAAGTGCAAAAGGGAAAAGTACTGATCCAAAAGATGACACAGACCTGTGGTGCTCTAGGGGTATCCAACGCTAACTCAGGGAGGTCTTTCAACAACTTGTCAAACGATTTCTCCACGTCATTTGTGCTCATTACTGTCCCACAGAGGTCAGAAAGCAGCTTGGACGTCATCTCCCTGTGACTAGCCTTCCCCTCCAGTGCTAACGACACTGCCAGCACCGGGACTCCGCTCTTCATTTCACCAAGGTTTAAATCTCTTAGCATCTCCTATTCAAAAGAATAATTTTTTTTAATTTTAAGAAGTATGTCACTCCCTATAGTTCAATACATTGTTTTGAAAATCAAGCTTTTATCTATTTATCCTTACTCTCCCTCTTTAGAAATAATCAGAGAAGCAGTCAAGTTTAGTGGGATAGGATAAATAATGCCAGTTTACTTGAACATCACTAAATTCGGAATGTCAATTACACTGAGAACAGCTTACTAAACTAATAATATTGCTAAGCATGGTGCTAGTTAACTAAACCTCTGCTTTACAATCTATTATTTCTAAGAATACTGTTTGATGTGCATTTGTGGAAAAATTTACATACGATACCGTCCATATACTCTACTATTCATATACTCCACTATTCCTCTCTTGAAACAAAAATTTGTAATTTCATGTTAAGTTTAAAATGAGATCTTACAGCAAAAACATTAAAAATAGCACAGATACTGATTAAATGAAGGATGATGTCTATTTACAAATAGAATATTATGTAGCCATGAAAAGATGCAATAAAAGGTGTGAAATGGTATACATAATATGAAGCAATTTGTGCTAAAAAACAAAATGAGATCTTAAACCACTGTTTTTAAGTGGGATTAATGCTAGGATAAAGTCAAATATTCCTGTTAAAAATGTAACAGCAGCTTATACTTACTAATGACATACAATGGATCACGCATTACAGTCACTTTATATTACCTCATTTAATGCTCAACATAATTATCACTCCCAACCTACTCAAAGCACAGACAAATTAGGTAATGGCTGAGGGCAACCTGGAATAGACTGCCCAACTAGAAGTGGAATACAGGCAGTTAATACAACACTGGAGGTTAAGTTCTAACTCAGTTACTCAAGAATGCTCCTCCTTACTCCTCAGAGTCTTCTTAAAATCTTTTTTGTACTGCTCTCAATTTTATGCTTCTACAACCCTTTGTTCACAGAACTACTCAGTTAATCATAGTATATACAAATAGTATGGTCAAATACCTAGATTTCAACAGTCCCTACCTTCACAGGATTTAAAGTCTAAAATTTAAAAATTTAAAATTAATTTCTTCCTCTGTAATTAAATGCTTCACCTTATATTTCATATCTGTTTACACTTCATTGAGCATTAAAGGGGGAGGAATCACCTATATCAAATTCCTCCACATGGTATTTACTAAACAAGTATTTGTTTTATACTGAAATTCTACAAATCCAAAGATACCAAACCTAATGGTAACAGAAAAATGAAAGAAGTCCAATCTGAACTTAAAGAGTCTAAATTATAAGTCTTCTAAGAAGTTACAATTGTATTTTAACCCAGTAATCCTAGTGAAACTAATAGATTTACTTTACTTCTACATTTACTTTATGAACAATTCATAATAAACACATTAAATGTTCCCAAAGTAGGCTTCAAAAATACTTAAACTTATTCTTTTGTTGCTGTAAACATTCCTTTTTCAAATCTTTGCGTTGGTGTTCTTAATTTTTTGGACTGAGTACAAAGATAAATTTTAACCTACTCTCAAAATCTGAAGCAAATGTCAAAATAATACAAGTAAGTCACACAATCTCAACTGAGGTCCCCAAAGAGGTTTCAAAGAGTCCATAAATGCCCCAAAATTAATAAAATTATATTTTATAAATTATAAGACTAATATTATAAATAAAACTACAATAGCATGTTGTACCATTTTCCAGTGCAGGAAGTGGCATGTAGGTCTTATCCCAAATATTTAAGAAAACTTGATTAAATTTAATGAAATTTTATTCTATTTCTTAGAAATTCATTCACGCAAAAACTATTCCATGATCCAAGATCACTAAGGTATATTTTGCTTCTAACAGCATTTTCTCTCTTGTACTAAACTTGTAACTTCAAACCTACCGCAACTTCATTAGTATCTCCATGCTCAAAATATTCCTGTATAATTGGTGTCAACGTCTTCTCAAATGCCCTTTCATCCAAAGGCAAAACTACAGTTTCATAAACACAATTCTCCTGAAAGGGGGAGAAGTAAAGAGTTATAAATTAAAAAGCAAAACATTAGGATAAATTGAAACTATTTCTCTTTCAACTGATTAGTTATCTCCATTTAGGGCAAGATAAAGATACGCCACCTGCTTTAATCACTTATATACAACTACAGTCTATGTCACTGCTGTTTCGTGAAATCTGGTATTCAATAAACCAATATGCAGATTGGAACCATCAACTACAGTAAATGTACAATTCACTCTTGATCCCCATTATCTTGTGTTAATTTTCTCTATCTCAAAACTAATCTTTCAATGCCGAAAAACCTAAGTGATGGTTTCTTATTATATACAGTATTTTCATTAAAACTTCACTTTTTGTCAGGCACAGTAGCCCACCTGTAGTTCCAAACTAAGAGGAGGAAGAGAGAGTTTAAGGCCAGCTGGGTGACAAGGTGAGGCCCCATCTCAAAAAAAGAAAACCCACACTTTTCACAAGATTAATATCTCATAAATATGTACTGCACTAATTTAAAAAAAGAAGTGAGATCCAAAAAGCCTTCCTGATTAACATTATAATAAAAGTATAAAAACATCAATATCATAGTGACTGAAAATCTCTAAGGAAAAACACGTTCAAGTGAAATATCAAAAAGATTAATGTCCATACCAAGCCATCCCTCTCTCCACTAGAAAAAGCTCTGCAATATTTGCTATTTATAACTGGCTTCAGTCTAACAACATATGCTTGACAAACTGTATAGATATTTAGCGGATGCCACAGCATTTGAATCCCACTGGTTTTAAATACCTATTTTTCATAGTCTCTTAGAAATATTTCCATGTCCAACTATTAGTTAAAATAGGTAGGTACATACATACGTACAAATAGTACACTATTAAAACAACCTAACATATGCCCTGATGCTCTCATTTAAAACTCTCAAGACGGTTTCCTACCTTATGCAGTCAGTTTTTAAAAAGTCAGTATCTGGTACTTGCTTTTAAAACTCTCAAGACAGTTTCCTACCTTATGCAGTAAGTTTTTAAAAAGTCGGTATCTTGTACTTTCTTGAAAATAGTCCAGAACATGGTTGGGAGGAGGACTAGTAAATGAAGGTAGGACAAAACGAGATTGTCTATAAGGGGCCTGGGGATTTAGCTCAGTGGTAGAGCACTTGCCTAGCAAGCACAAGGCCCCAAGCTTGATCCTCAGCACTCAAAAAAAGAAAAAAAAGATTGTCTATGAATTAACAATTATTGATACTGGTGAAACTGAAAGATGCGATATAAGTAGGTTCATTATACTATTCACTTAAGAGAGTTTTTCCATTAAAAAGATAAATATATAAGAAATCATAAATTCTATTAAAAGTATACAGTCTCAGTATTATCCCTAGGAATAAGATGCACAGCCCCCAAAATTTTTCAGTTACCATATTAAATGGTAGTATTAAAAAGGAACCTAACACCTACAAATATTTTATTATAGTCAAAATAACATAGTCTTCTTAATTATCATTACTATAGAAACGACAATTTATTGAAGACTGATAAATACAACAATCCTACATGAATTTGTTGAGATCTTCTTAAAATTATGGATACATTACTATCAATTAACTGGGTGGGCTTCCTCATCTAAAATTAACCTAATAGGGGCTGGGGATTTAGCTCAGTGATTAGAGCGCTTGCCTTGCAAGCACAAGGGCCTGAGTTCAATCCCCGGCACCACCAAAAAAAAAAAAAAAAAAAAAATTAACCTAATAATCCGAAAATACTGAGTATATATGATTGAGATATACACGTTATATATACACGTGTACGTATGTGCACATATATATACATTATTTGATAGCTATACGGTAAAAATACGTATTATTTGACAAATTTATAAGTTGACTACAAATGGTAAGTCAGAAAGTGTATAAATATTTTAAATATAAAAGAAGGTAAACCACTGATACCTGATCATCATCATAGTTAGGATCTTTCACATCCACCTCCTCCACATCATATACCTGCCCAGGTGTACCCCAGACACCTTTGCCTCCTGCACCACCTGACAAAGTTTAGAATTGAACAAGGAAAGTTAATAGTTCGCAAATTTTAACTGAAATCTGAAATAATTCTAAATGTATAAATGTTAAATAACAGCTAAAAAAAACCTTTAATTTCTGTTAGTTTTCTCCCAGTTGAGAATTATACCTGAAAGTCCTTTTTATTTAGATCACTTCTTCAATAATGATTAGACTGTCTTTTATAATCTATTTCCATAAACATCAAATTGAAATATCTTATGGAGTCAAAAACCAAAAAAGGCAGATGATTTAAAGCAAAAACAAACAAAAAAGATCAGAAAAATAGCCATATTGAGACCTTGAGAGAAATAATAGTACAGCTGAACTCTATAGATTTTGGGCCAAAACAAAAAGAAACATGTTGGGCAGGTAAAACGTGGCATAAAAAAGGGAAAAATTAACAAACACTATGAATGTTTTAAAGTAAAATACTCAAGATAAAAAAGTACATATTAACTTGTATTTCACCATGGGCAATATGTTACAAATAATTGCTATTTAACCATTAACAACCCCAGTAACTCGCTTTACTTCTATATACCAACCAATATGAGTTGAACAATTCCAACTTTCCAAGTTTTTTTACTACATAAAATTACTGAAATATTTTTAAAAGGATCAATATATTATTTTTAAAGAATCCTCACAATGTCATCCATTTTTATTTTGCTTTTTTACTGAAGTTTTACTTTATACCTAGAGTATAATCCCTGCCAACAAAGCAAATGGGAATCTTATAACTAGGTTTTATTTTGATCAACCAATGATCATTGAACTATTCAACAAAAATAACAATTTCTGACCAATTGGTCTAATTTCAGTTTATCTTAATATTTTGTTGTTTAAAACTCTTTCTCCCTTCCCCTCATAAAAAAAACTCTGTTCTTCCATAGTCATCTTTTTTCCTTTGCTTTGGCAATAGTCGTAGCTTCATTAATGGAAGATGCAGAAATTCAATTTTCCTGTATTTCATTCTTTTCTCCTCATTTCATGCACTTTTCTCATTATCAAAAAGTAAGTCACTTCAATTATCAGGTTCTTAATTGAGCTATAAATTCAAACTCCCACCATTCAGAAGCTAGTTGAAATCTCCAAATTATATCAAAAATCCTACTAAAGACAAGCTGACAGATCCCTCATTCAACAAATTTTAAATGTCTATCACACATTAGTCACTACTGCAGGGGCTGGAGATACAGGAGTGAAGACCAATCCATCCCAGTATCCAAAATAAACAGAGTTAAAGAGAACTCAGAACCAAACATATGAAAATGTCAAAATTTAGTCCAGATATTACCAAATTTATACTTATTATTCTTAACAATAAATATAACTAGATTCATTAGATCACGTATATGCTGAAATTTCTGGCTATCTCTTTCAAACAAATACATGCACAATTTATAACTGAGACATTAGTGTATACTTTATTTTGCTGGAAATAAAAGTAGAAGTTTTGTTCAAGAAAACTGGGTCTCAGGCTGGGGATGTAGCTCAGCTATAGAGCACTTGCCTAGCACGTACAAGGCCCTAGGACTGATCCTCACCACTACAAGAAAAAAAAAAATAGAAAAAGAAAAAGAAAAA
This sequence comes from Hystrix cristata, assembly GCA_004026905.1. Classification (NCBI taxonomy): domain Eukaryota; kingdom Metazoa; phylum Chordata; class Mammalia; order Rodentia; family Hystricidae; genus Hystrix; species Hystrix cristata. The sequence goes on from PVJO010002555.1 coordinate 77,754, forward strand.
CTATGTCTACTTAAGGAAAAAACCTAAAGTGGGATGATCTTCAAATTACTACTAGATTTTAAGATATCTGGAAAATAAAAATTTAATCATCCTATACAAAACCATAAAATCTTATCATGTTTAAATTTCCTTCATTCCTAGGATAAGGAAATCACAGAACAAGAACTAGACAATTTTGCTCATTTGTTTCTTTGCACATAGTATATACCAACCTTTCTTTGGTAGTCCCCTTCCTTTACCAGATCTAGATCGCCTATCTAGCAACCTTCCCTTTGGGCTGGTTGGCACAGTTATTCCACCTCTAAGGGCTTCACTTCCATTATCGCTGACTGAATCGCCTCTGCCAGAGTCCCGGGATGAGTTTTTCCGTAGTCGTCTTTTTGCCTTGGCATTAATTCTAGCTTCATTAATGGAAGATGCTGAAATCCAATTTCCATTTATTTCATTCCTTATTTCCTCACTTCCAGTGTTTTCTTCATCACCAGAAAAGAGAGAGTCACTTAAATTATCAGGATCTTAAAGAGAAAAATAAAAAAAGAAAACTAAGTATTTTAAGTATTCTCTATTACTGTATATACATAAGGTATAGCTGTTAAATGCAATTAGGGTGAATGACATGAAATGAAATTACCATTTCTGTAGGTTAGTAACAGTCACATATTGGCAATTTCATATGGTTCATAAGATAACTAAACAGGTTTACTTTTTCCATTACTCAGGGAAATGAGGAAGACTTATGAACAAGGTTTCCTGAAAAAATATATGTTGTCTCACAAATTTAGATCATATAATTTATGTTAATATCAATACTATAACACAGACTTTTGTGACTAGAGACAGGTAAGCAACTGGAGACACTAGGACAATCTTGAAAAAAAGAAAATAAACTAATATTTACAGAATGTCTACTATCTTTATCAGGAGTTGTTTTGGATACTTTATTTACTCACAGTTCCATAGTTAATTATCATACCATTTATACAAATAAGCAAACTAAGGCTCAGAGTGCTCAAATGACTTGCCACACATCCATAACGAATTAGAGCAATCGTTTTAGGATTAGGGGATATTAATAATCCAAAAGAACATGAAAAACCAATAGGTAATCATGTGTGATTGGAAAACTGAACTGTTGCTACTTTACTGCCTTCAAGATAAGGCTCATTTTCAAAGGTACCATCTCCAAGTCCTAATTCATTTCCCCAAGCCTGACTCACATTACTGTCTAGCCTCTGAAAATCTTCTAGCCTACATAAGGTGATATGATACATTACCTCCTGAAAGAAAACAGTTGCACTCCCTATGATTTCCCTGCTTAGAAAGTCATTCTTATCAAAATCCTTTTAAAATATTCCTCAAATCTTATTCCATCTGTGGAAACTTTCGTAACAATTCTAGCCACAGCAACACTAATGCTCACACACTGTTCATTTAACACAACACAGAAGTCAGTTTGTTATCTCTCTTATCAGCAGTTTTGCTTTTCCAACTAAGTCATCAGCCTCAAAAGAGGAACCATAACTCTCAGGACTTAATATAATAACTATCATTCCATGAACTAAAACATCCATGGAAGTCATATGAAGACATCTGGCTTTGCTCTGAAACCACTCTTAAGTCAGAAAAGCTATGAATTAGTTATCACTAAGTCAGAATTTTGTTAGCTTTAAATCACAGCAATTCATTTAAATGGTTTGAAATATGCCTAATCATAACTACAATGTGTCAGGTTCCTATGAGCTTTAACATGTTTTAAGATATTTTGTAACTAAAAACTAATCCTATAAAAAGCATACATGTGTTAAAACCATTACAATTCTTGACAAAAGTATGTTAGGAATAAATATTGTGGTAATCAAAAAATGAAAACATTAAGTGGAGTTAAATTATTTCATTAGTCTCATAATAGTCTCCCTGCCTGTAGCCTTCAAACTATCTCCAAACTGAAGCAACAGATTGTCTAAACCAGGCCCTTTCTGAAAACCCTTTTAAAGACTTTCCCATTATCTCAAAAGTATAAACCCTTCACTTTGTAATTTAAGGAAGATCATTCATGCTCTTGCCCATACTTCCCTCATCATAATCACTAATGACCATTCCCACATTCAAATGGCCAAACTTTAGATTTTATATCATAGGTAGAAGGTGGGGGGATTAGTTTGGCTGAGGAACACAGCATTTATTAGAAAAAAGCCCGAAAATACAAAAGAAGTGACCGACTAAGAAACTGTTACAGTAATTCAGTCACAAACTGCAAAAAAGCAAGGGTAGTAACTAGAGTTAATAATGTGACACGCCTAAAAATGAAGAGCTTTTAAGCAGAACAGGTTCAGGATTAAATGAAAGTGAAATAATACCTTGCACATCTGAACTGGTGAGAGGGTAGTATTTTAAGGATATGTTTAAGATATCTTCATAACTAGTAGTAGTAACTGCTGTCTTAGTAGTACTACCACTATTTTACATTGCATATGACTATGAATACAGAAAACCTAGAATACAGCAAGATTGACAACCTAAGACACAAACAGGATGTACAAGAGAGTAGAGAGAGAAGCAAAAAATTAAGGTAAAGGAGACAAAAAAGACCAGAAATGGACACATTAGATGGAGTTTTCATGTAAGAGTGGGTAGTTAAAAACATTAAACATCTACCTTTAACATATTGCTTCCATTATTCTACCATTCAGGTAAGCCATGAAACTGATCCAGAAGACAAAGAACTTAGAAGTATAATAAGTTTTAACCTGTCCCTTGAATTATTAAAGTATCAGATTTTGGGGGGTGGTGCAGGGGATCAAATTCAGGGCCTTGAGCTTGCTAGGCAAGCGCTCTACCACTTGAACTAAATCCTCTAAAGTATTAGATTTAAATATATCTATTTCCCATATTTGTTCTTTTCTCCAACTTTTTAAACCATCTTTCAAATACAGTGTATGTTTATATGTCTTCAGGAATAAACATTCTCCTTACATATATTTTATACATTTAACCTTATAATTTTTAACCCATGTTTATATCAGTTGCTTTTTTGTATTTTGTTATTCATGCTCACCTAAGTTAGAAAATCACAATAAAGTGATTATAGTATCTCAATAATTATTTATCTGACTTTAAAAAAACCAAAATTAAAAGGATAAAAAAACGAGTTCAGCATGTGTAACCTCAAAATTATTTTCTCCTGCCTACTAATTCCTTCTTTCTGAATTCTGTTTATCTCAATAGTAAGCACTTTAATTTACATGACCACAGTATCAGACAATTACATTTTCAATTCTGGTGCCCAATGAGTGGAACAATTAGAATAACAATATTAGCAATATTTTCGTGCAATGCATACTTAATATGTACTATATGCTTGATATACAATATCTCACTAAATTCTAACAATCAATAAAAGGGTATTATATCCCAATTATATATATGAAGAAATTATAGGTCAAAGCAAATAATTTACTTCCTCAAAGTAACATAACTGGTAGAGGTAGAAATTGGAAGCAGTCTCTCTGACTTGGACTCTTTATTACAGGAAGAATTTATTGCAAAGAGAGTCTGACTTAGGCTGAAAACAAGTTATTATTTTAAGGAAGTACTGGGGAAGAGACCCCCAAAACAGTGTTATAACTAGGTCTTAAAACAAAAATTATAAATCTTACAGCTGTTCTACACAGAAAAGAAATAGAATACAGGCCATATATGTAATTTTAGACTTCCTAGTAGCCATATTAAAAAGTAAAACGAGGGAAGTAAATTAATTTTAACATATTTAATATAATCATTTGAACATACAATCAATATAAAAAATTACTGAGCTATTTCATCTTCATCTCATTTCAGAGTATCTATATTCAAGTGCTTCACGTATGTAGCTAACAGTGATGGTCGTACTGGACTGTGGAAAAAAGCAGCAATTACCTATATGTGAAATACATTCTCAAACTACGTTACCATCCCCACCTAAGTAGGGACATACTACTCATTTATAACCCTAAAATAAACAGCTCTCACATAGCTATTGTATATAGCAACACAGAAATAATCACTAATTATTGCAACAATTTTTTCAACTATAATTTTCTAACATTCTTTAAATCAAAGATTTGTAACTATAAAATGACAAGTTTCAACAGTAAAGTATTTGTTTAGGTCAAAGAAAACTGTATGATGATGCACACATAATGAATTAAAGTCATTGAAGAAAGGAAGGTATAGTATTTAGTCACGAAATATATTTACAACTACACAAATAGAAAGCTTTCTATATTGATAAAACTATTAAGCAAGAATTATCTAAAATGGGGCTTGGGGGTTTAGCTCAAGAGGCAGAGTGCTTGCTTAGCAAGTGCAAGGCCCTGAGTTTGATCCCCAGCACCCAAAAATAAATAAATAAGGTCTCTTTTCCTATGAGTTAAGATGGTACTTAAGGAAGATTTTACTACTATGTTTTCATAAACTATAGAATGACGTGAAGCTTGCTCAGAAGACAAGGTTCAAAACATTACTTACCTGTGGGGTTCACATTCAGTATCTGCTCACTCTCTACTTCCATTGTTCTTTAATTTCACTTGCACTGATTAAACAAATTACCAAATGGAAGTCTTCCTTTAGAATCTATTTCTTAAAAGAAAAACACAAAAAGTTTCAACATTTTCTAAACTGATTAAATAAGGAAAATTATAAAGACACCCCCAAAAATACAGAATTCCTTTTTTTAACATGTTAACATTCAAAGGTAGCTTGATGTAATTAACATTTGGTTCCAATTTTCTTGACAAGTCTAAGTCAAAGGGGAAAATATCAAAACAAACCCCAAAAACCCCAAAGGATTTCAAAAGTGCCAATCTACCCTTTTATCTTATAATTAAAGATAATTTGCCATATATGTTCACTTGAAATTAAAAAACATATACGTAAGATGCACCTCTCATTTCATTACCTATGTCTCTACAATGCATGTTATAAGACTGAGATTAGGAGCAATTTTTTAAATCAGCTTTTTCTGTAATGAGTCTATTATTTTTATAACATGAAAAACTTACTCTTCTTTAAAAAAAAAAAACTAACCTATCTCACAAAGGAGTAAGTATAAAGGCACAGATCTCAGTATTGTAGACCTCAATTTCAAAATGACTTAAAAATTACTGGTACTGGAAGATTTTGATAAATTAAGTACCATGTATTTACACAATTAACTGAGTGCTATAGATCCAATATTATTTGGAAGGATTATCAAAATAATTTTCATGGAAATATACTTTAAAATATACTACCAGGGGCTGGGGATTTAGCTCAGTGATTAGAGCGCTTGCCTTGCAAGCACAAGGGCCTGAGTTCGATCCCCGGCACCACAAAAAAAAAAAAATAAAAAAATAAAAAAATTAAAAAAATTAAAAAAAATAAAATATACTACCAGAAAATATAACCAAATAAAATTTCAGACTCTCTCTAGAAATATTATTTAAATAGTGGTCTAGAGTAATTATTTTTATCTGTTTAAACCATAGAGGTTAGCTCTAAGTCCTTGCAGTCAGTTACAATCATTTCACTAACAGTGTGTCAGCAGTGTGTTCATCTTTTGAGACATAAAATACACAAATTAGTGAAAATGCCTAATAAACTACAGAAAATTTTTTCATATAATATAACCTATAGTTAGATGTCATTTTAGGATAAAAATTATAGGTCTCCAGGGACTCAAAGGTGAAACTGACCTTTAGAATGCTCAATATATACTATTATTTGTTAAAATTATGTTATGTTTACAACCTTTCTCTCCAAAAACCACTATGAATTTGTGTAACAAAACCCAAACAACTTACATAAAGTTACAGCATAATCCTTCAACTGCATTAAAATGCTATCATAATGCTTTACACTCAGAAAATGGCAAAATCATTCTCTAATTCTATACAGAATACACTGACACATCAGTCTATACAATAATTTTTCAATTAATTCTAAACTCTGGATTTAGGGAAAATGAATCTTTAAATATGTATATTCACACAGATATATGAACATAGTCTGCATATCCAAACATTTAGTATCTTCAATATCTGAAAATGACATATTCTTTTTTATTCAGTGCATAAATTGCAAGTGTTAAAAGGGATAATGTCATATGATGTATGTTTGAGTTTTTTAAACTACAGTTACATTTAAGTCCCTTTTCGTTCTTGATGCAAATATTTGAAAGAATATTTTCTGCAGAACCTAATAAAGGAAATGATAATAACTGATATTTATGAACCCCTTTGTAGTTCAGACTGAATTTTACATGCATTATTTCATGTACTTCTCAGGATAATCTTGAGGTAAATCTTCCAGTTTGCTTACAATTAAACAGATCAGAGAGGACAGGTGATTTGTCCGAGAGGCAGCTACTTAGTGAGACAACCAGGACTAGAATCCAGACCTTGTAAACCCAGTACAAGATTTTATAATATCCTACAGTAAAACTGCTTTTTAAGACTAAAAGAAAGAAGCTTGTTAAAACAGACTTTTATTGCTATGTCAAAATTTTAAATACTGCTTTCTAAACATTAAAAATAATTATTTTAAACTATTATACAGAAATACATTCAGTTAGGCAAAGAAAATTATCAGGTAATGACTATCATGATAACTTACTATATTTGTTTTCTAAATAAGCATAGCAAAAGAATACTCCTGGGTCTTTAGACAATGATAACCTGATGAAGAAAACAAGAACTTAGTCACACTTCATAGCAACAAAGTCATTTTAATGTTCCATGTCTTCACTCTCTTCAAAATAGGCATTTTGTCCAATTTATTTAAGATTCTTAGTCCAAACCTAAAAAAAAAAAAACTCACCCCAGTTCCTTCACACCAATCTATAAAAATTAATTTTCAATGAGAAAACTACACATACGAGTTAGGAAAAACGAAGACTTAAGTTAAATACTGATGTTTTTTCCCAGAAATATACCTCATAAACTACTCTGACATTTTTGGAAGTCGAGTTTAGACCAACCACACTAACTACAAAATTACTTATTCATTCCTGGGCTACAGTCACACTAATTAGCAACTTAAAATCAACTAAAAGCGCTCTAGCGCAATAAAGCAAAGTAGAAAATTATACGAGCTGCATGTTTGCAGTCCTAACAATTATTTTTCCCTTCACATTACTGCTACAGGAAAATCAATCAAATTATAAGTCAAAATGCTTTCTAAGATGTTAAGGAATTTAATGAACCTATAATGAAGAAACGTTAAGAGCGTGAATACCAATAAGTAAATTGAAAACGTAAAGTATCTGCACGGTCTCTCTTCTTAAAAGCATACGCTGGCTTTCCAAAAGTCCAAAATTTAAAAAAAAAATGCTAAACTGCCAAAACTCACAGAAAATATACAAATTAAAGGTCATTGGTAATCGCCCGCCCCGCTCCACCTAGCTGCGTTTTTAATCAAAGATGCCGGCGGCTAGGGGGAAACGGGCTACACTGACTTCTGTGCACAGTTCTAAAGCTCTTGCACCAACCTCCGCATACGTTATAGTCCGCAAGTGACACGCAGCACATACAGCACGCGTTTCAACAGCAAGGGAGCTCCTTTCCTGTCTTTGTTTTCCCTCGACTATAGTCTACTTAAAACGTTCGAGACCGCCTGCGGGTGGACGGGCGCGGCGAGGCTAGCACAGACTCGAGTCTGCCTCCTCGGGCCGCGGGGCGCCGCGCCCCCCGCCAGTGCCCCCGAGGCGCGGGCCCGCGGTGGGGGATGGGTCCCGCGGGCGCCCACAGACGCCAGGAGGCGGGGAGGGCGCGGACCTTCCCCGCAGGGTCCAGTCTCTCAGGAAACACCGCCCACCGCCCTGTCCCAGTAAAAACTCCGCGGATCTGGGGGCTGCCGGAGGAAGAGTCCCTGAGCGCCCCGCCAAGCGGTGAGGGGGTCCGGGGACGGTCGGGCCCGCGCCTTAGCCTGGCCCACGAGGAGGGACCCCGCGCCGCCGGAGCCCTTGGCCCAGAGCGTTGGTGCGGTCGCGGCTGGGCCTGAGGGGCCCGGACAGGCGGCGACCCTCGCCCCGACCCGACCGGGCCGCGCGGCCTCCACGCCCCCTCCCCCGCCCAACGTGCGGCAGCCTCGGAGGGGAGTGGGGGACCGGGGGAGAAGGCGCAGTCTTCCCAAGCGCGCGAGCCGCGCCCACCGCTACTGACCCCTCGGGCCACCGCTGCCGCTCGTCCAGGTCCCGGGTCCGCCCGCTAGACCCCTCTCCTCAGCTTCTGCCGCCGCCGCGGAGCGTCTCTAGCTCTTCTCACTGTTTTTGTTTTGTTCTACCCAGTAACACGGGGGCGACAGGACGGCGTTGATTGGCCGAGACGAGGGGGCCGGCTGGCCAATCGTGGTAGCGGAGCTGCAGCTGAGGAGGAAAAGTGAGGGACGTGAAACGTGGAAAGCGGGGGGACGGGCTCTGGAGAGCGCGTGCGCGTCTGCCACCCCATCCCCGAAGGTGGCGGGAGCTGGAGCGGGAGCAGAGCTAGAAACTGGAGTGTGGGCTTGGTGGCGGGCGCAGCTAGACGCAAACGTGGGCAAAGGAAGTCTACGATGTTGGGGACTAGGATGAAGCTGCCTTGACCCAGCTCGCCTATTCCCTTAATGTGTCGTTCGGCCGACCGGGCCAAAGCAAATGCTTAGGGCTTCCTGAGACTCCTTCCTCCATTTCCGGACACTCCCGAGAGAAATAGCCCCCACGATCTCCAGTTCCTTCCGCCGAGTCTTTCTCACTCCGTAACGCCTGCTGTGTGCAGACCCCCTGGCACGTAGTTTATGTGAACGAATGCCCACCACCATCTCGAGATGGAAGTCGTTCTCGTTTCATAAAGAGATTCAAAACTCCTGAAGTCCCTTTGCTAACTAGCCACTCCGCTGGAGTTCAAAGGCACACATTCCAGATTCCAAAGCTGGAGTTCAAACCCATGGCTAGAATTTTTTATTTGAAACTGCTTCCTGTGTCTGTTCTCTGACTTCTCTTCCTGGCTGAGTTGTTTGGTTGATCTTTTCCTCATACTTTCTAGGTCACTTACCTAGTGAGGTAATGACCTGAACCTAACGCAGTCTCTGTGCTCTCAGGAGAGGACTCAGCAACTATCTCTGGCCAGATTTTCCTACTATCTGATGGGCAAAACCTCAATGGTTGCTTGCTCCAGTCAGAACTGAACTGCTTCCTCCCCACCGTCCAGCTTCCTCTGACATTCCTTTCTGCCCAGTCTCACCTGCCTGGCAATCATCTCTAATGCTATTATCTCTCTGTTTCTACACACACACACACACCTTTCACTAGCTTGGTGTCAGGACCTCAGCAGCGTATTCGAGGCCCTGTAGGATGGTTTAAAAGCTTGCGAGGTGGGATTTAGTTCAGCGGTTAGCAGCACAAGGACCTGAGTTCGATCCCCAGCAGCAAAAAACCCAAAAAATTAATAAATAAAATAAAAGCTTCTTGGCCACGTCTCTTCACAACTTCCCCGTCTACACACAACCCCCTTACTAAATTCACCACTTAGAACATTCACTACTCTGTTTTCTTCCCTATCTCCTCGCAGGTCTTTACTATCACTTTGAATTGCCTCTCCTCTTCCTCCTATCTGCCTGGTGCAGTCCTATCCATGCCCCATAGCCCTCCCTCAGAGTCTCTGTTGTGCCTCAGGACTTGATATGATCTGTTTTCCTGTATAAATTCCTCAGAGTATTGGCCTGTTGGACCTCTGAAGGCACTGGTCACATTCTACTAGCGTTCTTTTATCTGACTCCTTGTCCAGACTCCTGCTTAACAAGGATGTCACCTTCTTGAAGACAAGCTTTGTGTCTCACTCATCAGTTACTGTTGTAGTGCTCAAGCAGATGCCTTATGCCCATGCAATACATGTAACTTGATATGAGTTCACAAAGGTTGTCAGCAGGTGATCGTCATCCCCATCTGTTGGGCAAGGGTCTCCTAGCACGGGCCCATCTGAATTAGCATCATGGGCCAAGTTCAGTTTTTAAAATCAGAGCTTCCCAGCCACTCAGTTTTGCTGTTTTTTCCATTATCTGCAGTTGTTTCCTTTCCCTTCTCTCCACTTTATCTCCACTGACCAGTGATTGCTGGCTCCTTTTTTTTTTTTAACTCATCCTTTTCTTCCTCCACATTTTTCCTTTACTCACTTGATTTAGTTTTTAAGCCCTCCCTTCTTCCTCCCTGCCACCAGCCCCTACTGATTCCTTTTAGGTTATTTTGTTTACTTACTATTTAGCACATGTATTAAGCACCAATGGAATAACCAGGCTCTACTGGGCAGATATCATAAGATCTGTAAGAATGGGATATGGTTATCATTTTTAAAGTATCTAAAAAACTCTCTGTTTTAGCAAATTTCCCCAAAAGGATCCGTTAGAGAGTAAAATGTTTGTATCCTTTCTTTCCATCATCTCAAGCATTACCCATGATGCCTGGCATCCCAGGACCCACCTTTGGGTATGGTTCATCAGTTTGGGCAAGACAGGAAATGGGGTTCTAGCCCCAGGTCCCTCACTAATTTCCTGTAAGAACTTCAGCTCCTTTTAAGGACCTCAGTTTATTTACTAGTAAAATTCAGAAATTGGGCTCAATCAGTAGTCCCAAGATATTTTCCAAAGAACATGAAATTTGCAGAACATTAGTGAATATAATACAGAAACAAACGCTCAAATCTTCTTGGAAAGAACTTGTTTCAACAAAATTAAAACTATTTCTTTACCCTCAATTCTTCTTAATGTCTTTAATAAAATATGTACTTTTATAATCTTGGAGAACTAGAATAGGAAACTTAATAACATTTCCCAGTTTATTTGAATATAGAACCTTTATTTCTTTTTCTTTTTCTTTTTTGTGGGGGTGGGGGGTACTGGGAATTGAACTAAGGGCCTTGCACTTGCTAGGCGCTGAGCTAAATCCCCAACCCAAGAACCTTTATTTCTTAAGATGTCCCAGAATTAGTTTTACTTAGAAACCAGCCTAGAAGATATAGATGACAGCCACTGTCACCAACACTCCTTCCAGCTGTGTGGAACCCTGGTCACCTATGCCTTTGTAGGTAAACAGTATAAAAGAACAAATTTAAAAAAAAAAAACTTAAAATAGAAAAGCATCTAGGTGCCAGTAATTTTTGCCTGTGAAATCAATCCACAAATATTTATTTTCTGCCATTTCTGTGAAAAGCACAAAGTCGATCCAGCTGTGCTAGCAGCAAAAGGTATTAGTCTGTCCTAGGGTAGGTAATGCTTGAAGCCTAGTGCTGCCCAGGCTGCTAAGTAACAATGTACAATTTTGTTTCCTATTATAATTTTTCACTAACTGGCTCTCTGTTACCTAAAGCCCTTTTTTGTGGTCTTAATGTTAATTTAGCTGTTGGGCAAGAGTTCTTCCCCTTACGTCGTTCTGTCCACACTGATGGAATTACGGCATTCTAGAAATTTAGGAGAAGAAAGACCACCACCGTTACCCAGGGTGAGACAGCTGTTTAGAGATGGCAACAGAAACTCTGTGCCATGAGATCAGATAAACATTATATCCTTCATCTCCTCTGTATGCCTGAGGCTTAAGCACGATTAAGATGTGTAGAGGGATAGAAAGTGTGTTTGGCTTGTCAGGGTATGTGGGAGCAACTGTAGGAGATAGTTTCTTACCCCCCCACACACTTCTCAAGTTACTGAATTTGTCTAATTGTGTTGTTTTGGACAGTTTGTTTCTCTTTCCTGGGTCAATGGAATGCTCTAGTTATCTGGATTATTGAAAAGAGTTTAAGGCCCACTGCAGTGGGCCTTAAAAAGTCATTACAGTTCTAATATTCTGGGATGCTGGGCAGGGTACCCAGGTAGCACCATGGGAATAGGAGACAAGACATGAGATGAGAGTTTGCCACTAGTGGCAGGAGGGGATTCCAAGAAATGTGGAAAAAAGGACTGTCACTCTCAATGTAGGGGCTTTCTCTGGATGCAAAATTTAGATGCTATCACTTTCCTCCATTCCAAAGGCAAACAGGTGATGGCTGATGTTAAGGTTTGGAGTGCTAATAAGTTAATGTGGGTAAATTACTTGGAAATGCATAGATGAAAGGCAAAAGCACCCAGAATTCCCATTACTGCCCTCGGAACTGTCCAAAGCCTTTTCATGCTCTGGGCGAAGCCCCATTTTTAAGAACTCTGATTATTAGCAGACATTGTTTATGCCCTTGAACAGAACTGAGAAGAGGCCATCTTTCTGGAGACTAAGGGCAGGTCTAGCCCACTTCCTTCCAGAGAACTTTCAAATGTCAGTGTCATTGCAACAACCTGTCTATCTGAACTGACATCCTGCTTCCCTTTGTCAAATCAAGGCCTGAATTTTAAGAATTCCAATAAGGCAAAAACTGCTCTTCAGCACAAATGCTAAAAGAAATATGTTTTAGAGAGAGGTGAAAAAGAATGCTAATGATAGCTGACATTTGTTTTTTTAAGGTTTACTGGGCTTTCATTGCCTCACTATGAAATGGACAAGCATCTCAGTGCTTTAAAAATGAGGAAAATGAGGCTTAAGCAGGTCACTGGTAACCATGGGAATTTTGTACTGCAAGGAAATTTGGGGACTGCTAGTGTAAACCCTTCATTTTAGAAATGGAAAAACAGAGACCCAGAGAAGTTTAGTGAGTTGCCCAAACCCACACAACTAGTTAGTACTAGAGCCTGAAGTACAAATGAGGTTTCAGTACCCCATCCTTGTAGGGATTGTGTAGACTGGAAGAATCCAGACCTTCTTTCACCTAGGCTGGGCTGGACTCTGTCTGCCATTCAGCCTTGAATCTGGAATGGAAATCAAATATCTGAGCCCATTTTTGGTCCCCAGAGCCTCTTGGTATCAAATGAATCCATTTTAAGGTCTTGGAAGTGAGGATAAAGGACAGAAGAGGGTAGAGAGGATTTGTATGATGTTAAGAAACTCTTCACAGGACGTTTTCAAAATTCTCTTTCCTGGAATAAAGAGCATGGAGTAATGTAAAGCATAGCACAAAATAGATGTAATATTTTAATATAGCACATACCAAGAAATACTGAAAGCCACATAGAGTTTTACTTCCCTAATTCAGGTTTTGAGGGGTTTTCTCAGCACATTTGTCTTTTGTGGGTTTTACCCCTTACCAGGTCACTCCTCTGACCTTAGGGATTTAGAAATAAGCTCAATTAAGGTAGAGCAACTTCAGCAAGACAGCTTTCCCCATAAAGCTCTTAATTTTTTTTTTTTTTTACCATATCTCCTATACCTGGCCTGAGTTCTAAGCCTTTGCAAACTCCAGCTCCTCAGACTTTTGCAATCGTGGACCATCAACCTCTTGCTTTCCAGTGCTTAGTATAACTGGCACACCCTGCATTTAATTATATCCAATTGGGTTCCTCCAATTGCATCTCTGGGGGCTTTATTTGCATTCTTCTGGAACATCGGGTCCTTGGCTAGACTTCAGACAGCTCAGAATTAACACTGTCTTCTCCAGTGAGCCCTGAGTGCACAGAGCTGCCATTATGACCCCCTCCCTACAGTGTCTGCATATTTTCTTGTCTTTCAGACACCAAACATGAAGCTAGAGCCCAGTGTGCCTGGGACAGACATGAAGGACTTTTCCTGCTGGGAAACAAGAGAAATGAGTGATCTTCCTTGTCATTAACGAGCCAGCTCTACAAGGAAAGAGAAGGATGGGGAAGGGTGGAGGGTAGACTCAAGACATAAATGCTGGATAGAGGGAGTCACGCAAAGTAAAAGGAGTTAATTAACAGAATTAATGAATCCTTTATTTTGAGCAAAAAGAAATGAGAACAGAGAAAGACAAGAGGTGTTTCTTTTTGGTTATTAAATATTTATAGTAAAAATGAGGTTAGCACCATGGAAGATCAGAAACAGAGAAAGTGTCTGGAAGACCACCTAATGAGGCTAACTTGCCCAAGTTATAGAGGAAGAAAGCTAAATTGAGTTGCAGAGAGGGGGAGCAGTCTGGCTCCAGGCAAGTTACAGACAGAGTCATAGTACCTGATCCCCCACCTGGAGCTGCCTTCCTTCTTTCCATATGATTTTCTATTTATGTCTCGTTCTTCTATTCCTTAATCCTACACACACACTGTTTTTTGTTCCAAAAAACTAGGAGGGCAGCTTCCAGGAAAACAAACAAACAACACAGACTGACACTTTTAAAGCACAGCTACAGGAAATCCCCAAGCTCAGCAATTGAGTACAAACAGGCACATGACTGGTGGCCTTTCAGCACAATTGACAAAACCGTCATGGAAACAGGAACCAGCAGGCAACCAAGCCACCCTCCATGAGCCAAGAATTAAAAAAGAAAAGAAAAATAATCATGGAGGCAGCAACCAAAAGTCTTACCACCATTTCTTGTGTTTTGTGTGTCTCTCTGTGTGTGGGTGTGTGTGTGTGTGTGTGTGTGTAGGAAGTTCTCTTTGTAGGTAATGAATCTAGACCAGTGATTTATTGGTGGGCTTCAAAGGGTGTAAGAACACCTTAAAATTTTATTCAAGTCTTATGAATATTCATCTGATGTCGCAAGGAGTTCATAACTTTTTTTCATATGACACCAAAAAGTAGCATCCCAAAAAAGATCAGAAACTTCTAGAAAGTAGCATATGATTACATTTGGGCCCATGCTTAGAGTGGGCATTCTGTGGAGATAGCACCAGACTTTCCTTTCCTCTGTATGTCAAACAAGATGAAAATTAAAGTGTCTGCAAAGTAACCACAACAAGAAAACAAAACAAAATTGATTTTTAGGACAGCAGTGGTCCTAAAACATGATGGAAATGCCACCTTGGGACATTCCAGTAGTCATTCTGCTCAGGCATAGCAGCTGCCTTTCATTGTGTTGACATTGATAGGCCAGAAACATAAACCAAATCTCCCAAAATTTTTGAAACGAAAGTCCATTTGCCATGAATTCATCATTATAAACTCCTGAACTTATTAAAGAGAGGAAGCAATATATGAGGGCTCTCAAAATATGCTCCACAGATGTCCTACCACTTGGAAAATTGCAATGTCAGAAATAATCCCATATGATATTCTTTAACTGAATGTTTGCTGAACTTACGTGACCATAGAATTCTTTTTGTGCAAAACGCCGATTACTACTCTATGGAATACATGTTATAATACACTTATTCAGTACAGTGGGATCTAGACTAGAAGGCAAGAGGCTTAGTTTCCAATCCTAGTTCTGCACTTAATTGGATGTGTGACCTTAGGTCTTTTGACAACACTAAGGCTGTAGAACTTAGGCCTTCCAGGTTCTTTCTGATGCTGTGGTCTATCCAGTATAATCTGATTTGGCTGATGATCTGTGTTTCTGCTTATAACTGTTTTTCATGACAATTCATATTTTCAAGCTATGAGGTACAATGAGTCTGCTAATAAGTTACTTTCTCTTAAGAACACTTTGGAGAGATAAAACAAATGTCAAGCACTATAACTGAACACTGTAAAGTTGGGTCAGCTTTATTCACTGTGATAAATACCTGTAATAGACACAAAGTGATAGACCTTAGCAAACATGTAGGCAGCTGACTGGTAGCATCGCGGGGGCTGATTTTTTAGAAACTATACAACCTTTTTGAAGCCAGCAAGGTTTTACTAAGCATGGTCACATGACCTCAAAGAGCAAAGGCCTTTTCTCAAAGGATCAAAGTTATTCCCACAGGTTTGTTAACCTCTGGGAGAATCCCTATCTCAGACCAAAGGAGCGCTGATGGCGGCTCACTTTCACAGGTGTTTTGAGTTGGGAACAGCCCTGACAGCAGGTTTCCCAGGGTACACCAGAAGCCTGGGAATACTTTAAATATTACCTGTAAAGTGTCCTGAGCTCTTGCACAATCAGTGGGGAAGTGGCTTGGGATGATGCATTAAGACTACACGTGTTTTCTGCATCTGGGACACAGCACGCTCTATAAATTTCTACAGATAGAGCATGAGGAAAACCTTTAAGAGCAGAGGCCCCAGGGCTGCAGGGAACAGGGCAAGTGATAAGTTGGAACTTGTTCTGTAGAAGGGCTTTTTCCCAGACAGCACAGTGACAACATATGCGACCTTGTATCCGGATGGGACCACACATCCAAGCAGGCTCTGCTGTGTGCAGTACATAGAAGGAATCTTCCAAAAACAAATCCATCCCACCACTCCTTTCTCCTTAGTGCCCTGTGAAATCTAAACAGTTCAGCAAAGCAGACCTAGGTCTTCCCAGCTGAACTTTGCTTGAAAGCCCAGACTCAACAAATGAAGTACTAGTTTTGAGCAAGTTACTTCACATTCTCTGACCCTCATTTTTCTCACTTGTAAAATAGTGATAATTATAGTACCTGTTACATAAGGGCTGTTTTTCAAGTTAAATGAAATAATATTGGTATTTAGTAAGATGTCTGACATTTTTTAAGTACCTAATAATACCTTGTTATTGATGTTATTTTTACTAATTGAATTCTGACTGATCTTCAGACTCTAGTAAAACAATACCTCTTGTAAGTAGTTTCCATAGGCCAGAACAGAGTTCAGGCTCTCCTTCCCATCACTCCATTATTTGCCTGTGTGTCCTCATGTTGATCTCTCAGACTCAGTTCTTTGTTCCCACATTGACTCCCCATTGGACTGTGGGTTTCTGAAAGGCAAAACCCTCTTCTGCATTCAGCACGTCAGTAGATGCTAATCAATAAATGTTTGGTGAAAGAGTAAAGGAATAAATAAAACTTCTCTTTTCTGTACAAGATCCTTCTTGGGCTAGTCTTACAGTCTCACTTCCCAGTTTAGCCCAGCAGAGGCTTGTCTATCATTTGTTAGGTCTGCAGGGCTGCTCAGGAGCCTTCAGTGCCCCTCCACAGGCTGAAGCCTGACTTTGCTGTGAACATAGCAGTAGGGGAAGTATGGCCCCTCATCGGGGCCACAGGAATGGCTAGAGCTTTCCAGGGCCTCTAGCCACACTGAATCACATGAGGAACATGCGGCTGACCCACAGCAGCTGTCCTGGCTAAGGTGGGCTTGACCTCTGCCTCAGCCCAGAGGCCAGACTTCTTCTCTTACAGATCCTGCTTCGCTGGGGTGAGCCCTGCTTCAGAGGAAGAGCTGACAAAAATAAAACCAGAATGACAACAAGCTGCACAGGAAGTTGTGGGTCTGTGAGCCAGAGTGGAGTGCAGCTATTTGGGTGAACACACCACAAGAAAGGCTGCCTGATGCTGAGATCATGGGACACAACCCTGACTCCATTTGCATAGGAAGCTTTCTCAGGAGTCAAGCCCACAGTGCCTATTGTTGTCAGGCAGACCTAGGCCCAGGCTCAGCATCTGCAACTAACCAGTAGGTTGAGCATAATTATAAGCAACAGCTCTGAGCCTCGCTTTTCCTAGTCTGCAAGCCACCTTCAATAGTGAAGGAGGAAAACAAATAGTGAAGGAGGGAAGTCCACATATTTATTATGTGAACATTTGTGGCCTTCCTTGCTTGACTATTGAAGATGAGGAAGACAAGGCCACCAGTATTACTGTAGACATAACACACACTACACACATGTATACACCTACCATATGCACAGGTACAAATACTACAATACATATATACATACGCATGATACACAGCATACTCATACACAAAGAGATACACACACTGTACCTAAATACACCACTCACATATATACACCCCACAGATACCACATGTACTGTACCTCACATGTACTTCACATATATATACCCACAAGCCCATACACATGCTAAATTGAGAACATTTATGAAGCCAAGCTCTATAAATTCTTCCACTGGCTGCTCCCTAACTAGAAGCAGATTGTCTTCCCTTAACTATTTCTGAGCCAGAGTTCCTCTACATGTGAGTCTAATCATGGTACTTTCTTTTCTTCTTCTTACTCCATAGTCATTTGACACCATTGTCTAGGAGTTCTCTGCAGCCCTGGAATTGTATTGATTCAGAAATCTGGAAATTGAGGAAATGCTTACAAAAATTCATAGGGATTCCACCATTTTATTTAGTGACTACTGCGCCCCCAGCACATCCATGTCTCCCTGTCTTCATCATACCCGCCAAGAAACCACTGTTATTTCTCTCACAAAACCAACAAAGAAATTGAGGATCAGAAAAGTTTAAAAAATTGCCTAGGACCTCACAAGCAGTAATGCGTAGAACTGGTATTTGAATCTAAACAATCTATGGGCCCGAGTTTCTGCAGCCTTGTGAGACTAAAGCCAGTTCGAGCCCTTGAGGAGTTCCTTAACCACTACCATGAATATCAGAGGGGCAGCTGCTTTCCTGTTTCCACTTGAGTTCTCCTTTGTCCTCTCAGAGCAGTGCCCCACTGGAAGCAGGCTGGAGGCCTCCACTTCCCTTGCCCCCAAGTATGGCCAACACAAACTCCCCTCTGGAAAACACCTTGCCTTCTAGACAAAGGCTCTGTGTGATGTTCTAGTACCTGCTGGATAGACTTCTGTGAAAAGGCCAAGCAGTGGTAGCCACACTACAGGCCTCAGACAGACAGAGTTTATAAACAGCTTCTCCAGACTCTGAACTGTGAATGGACCAGAGCCAGCTGCTGGCTGCCCGGGTGCCTCAGTTCTCCCAGGCCCAGGCAGCCAGAGCCTTTTGCTGGGAAACCAGCAGGTCAACTGGATCTTTAGGGTCTAGGGCTGTGAGCTCCTTCACAACAGAAAATGGCCTCCTATGTCAGGCAGACCTAGGTTTAAATCCAAGCTCTGGCGCCTTCTACCTATCAGACTTGAGCAAAGTGGCTTCTCCTGCTGGAATCTTGGCTCCCTCAGATATAAATGAAGCTGTGAATATCTGTTGTCCAGCCCAGTGCTTGGATTTTGGTCTTCTGGTCTCTGAATGCAAGAGTTGGAGCATATGACCTTGAGGTTTCTGAAACACTCGCTGCTGCAGGCTAGAACAGAGGTGTCCTTCTCGCTCCTGGGTGTATCAGGATGCCTGTTGTTTCTCTCAGGGCGAACTCAGCCCTGAGGAAGAGTTCCTGCTTTATTTCAATACAATTTCATTGACCACCCCAAAATGCATATGATATTAAAGCCTCAGGGAATGAAGATAAACAAGCACAGGCCCTCCCCTTAGGGAACATATAGACTAGACTGGCAGGAATGATAAGACTCATAAAAATAAATATTATGTGCAGTGGACAATGATAAGTACATGGGGTGAAGGTACAGATAGAAGACCGAGGGTTGAGAGCAGGGAGAGGTGATTCCCTGGGGAAGAGGGTAAAATGTGGACAGTCCACGAAGGGCCTTGAATGGTAGAAGACCAGCGCTGACAGATCAGAGCCATGGGTTTGGAGCCTTTTGTTAGTCCTCTGCCACCTGGAGTAGCCAGACCGTAAAATCTCTAAAAGTGAAAGATCCTTTACCACCATTTCCCTGAGGGCTCTTTCCCAAGAATGAAAGACTTTGGGATTTGAATTAATGTATAGTGGACTAGGCTGCCCCTTGTGCCTGGCCATGAGTATTGCTCAGCCTGATGTCCAGTCTCTTTCCCCTCTGGGCAGCCAGGCATCTCCTTTCATTAAAAATGTGAGAACAAGGCATGAGGGGCAGGAGGTAGGCACTCAGCTCAGGGAAACAGTATCTATTCCTATAGTAACAGAAAAAGTCCCCAGGACATTTGCTGCCCACCAACTCACCTTGGCCCAGGTCTTAGCATTCTGAGGGGTCAGCCTGTTGAGGAAAGAATGTGTCAGTGAGGAGCAGTTGGCTTAAGTCACCTGATTTGTGTGTGTGTGTGTGTGTGTGTGTGTGTGTGTGTGTGTTCAGGATTAGCTGTTTTTTAGCTGATTTCAATATGGGTCAAAATTGTGCAGCCTCTGCACATTGCTATCTACAGAAGATAAGCTTGAACAATCCCCTGCAGGACCCAGCTGCCATAAACTAGCACTCTGAATGTAAACACGGCTAATTACCAAGCCCTAATGCCAGGTGAAGGCCCTCCGTTAGTAGCAGAAGGGATCCTGGTAGATCATGAAGCTGAGTAAGCCTCCCACAGAGGCAAGGATCTATAGGTGGCAGGAATCAGGGACGGGCCCCAGGGAGCTCTGCCCCAACCAAGCTTCCCCACGTGGCTCATCAAGACTGAATCTCACCACCATAGAATGGAGGACAACCACCACATTTCAGTGCTTGTTCTGTCACACACTTGGCTGTGCCATTATGTCTCACTGGCAGCCATTCCTCCTGTGTAAAGTGGGACTGGTGCAATAATACCTCACTGATGTGAAAACTGGAAGAAAACCCCAAAAGACTTGTGAATGAGCAAATGAGATCACTTCACCTGTCAGCTTGCTCCTTCAGCAGAGATCTTCTCGTGGGGCGTGTGGAGAATATGCTTGGCCTTTGGGCTTCCTTGCTTACCACCAATGACAAACAATTGATTAGCAGGGAGTGTGGCTGCTGGAAATAACCATGCTCACTACTGAGAGAAACATAAAAAGGCAGACATGAGAGCAAGGAAAGGGAAAGAAAAACTGCAGGGCAGAAACAAGATCTTTAAAAACAGCAGGGGCCATTTAGTCACAGGACAAACAGATTTGTGCAGGTCAGTAACTCTGCCTAGAAACCCTGCTAGGACCCTGGTGCAATCACTGGTACAAGGGCTTTCCCAGGAAATTTCAAATGGCTGCACTCTGTATCTACAGACTAGCAGTGCAGGGCCTTGCAGAATATTATTTTAGAAAAAATGTTTTTCAAATGTTCTAAATGAAAAAGTTGTAGTGCTTAAAAGAGAAACTGCAATATATTGAACCTCCAGATACTGAAAAAGACCTATACCTTCCAGGGTGCTCGGGTGGGCACGGTTATGCCTATGCATATCAGAGCTTGACCCATGGATCAAATTAAATAACAGCAATGCAGATGCTACTGAAAAGGACGAAACCCTACACAAATTAATACTGCAACAGTGATGGGCAATCGTGTTGGTCTCAAATTGTTTATGAAGACCAGTTATTTAGGAATGAGCCTAATAAAATGCTTGTTGTTGAGTTGGCCTGAAGTATAAATTTGGTTCGATTTTATTTGTGTTTAGAGTGAACTTTTCCCAACACTTGTGGCGTGGAGGGGAAGGGATCAGGAAGTAAAATTTGTGGCCAGAATAAATACTCTAGTTCAGTGAGTGGAACTGTCATCTTTATGTCAGTGTGAACACTGTGGGCTTGTAGAAAAATGTACCCAACTGAGATACACACCTCTGCTTCTTGGCAGGCCCCAGGCCTGAGACCCAGGAGTGATGGGGCAGCAGGGGCTGCTCTCATGAAACTACAGCCTACTTCCTTTTCAAGGACAGAGCTGTCTGGGCCAGGATGCAATGTTGGGCAAAGTGCACTCCTCCTGACTCTTTTTTCTTCAAATATATTTCAGTGCACAAATAATAGTGTAAGGGGTGCTTGAAAACTACAATGAATGTTTAAATTTTAAAAAGTTATTACAGTAAAAGACACATTGCCAAGAACAATGGGATACATGTATTTAAAATGAGAGGGAATATTTTGAGGGGGATTAATAGCATTTGATGCCCCACGTTCATCAAATGTCAACAGAAATTTCCAACAAATAAAAACATTACAGTGTGTCCTCGTCTACTCTGTTCACCAGATCTGGCACCATGTGACTTCTGGCTCTTCCCCAAAGTCAAAATGACCATGATGGATAAACAATGACTCAATTCAGGACATTTAGGCAGCCACAACACCACAACTAAAGACACTCGTGAAAAAGCACTTACAGAAAGGGACAAGAATAATGGGATAAGTATATTTGAAGCAAGGAGGAGTATTTTGAAGAGGATTAATGGCAAAGAGTTTTTTACTTTAACAATTTTTTTAAATTTGAACACTCATCATATTTTACAATCATAACTTGTAGTTTGTGTGGAAAAACAAAGAAAATACAAATGAAAGAGAGCAAATTTTAAAACGTCTGCAATCCCTCCACAGAGAAGTAACCAGCATTAACATTCTCTTAATAACCAGCATTAACAAGTTGTCAAATAATTTATATAACTGAGTACATTAGTGGGATCACACACTGACCTTTTCAATGGAAAAAAGTTACCATCCTGGCCACGCACTTGGACTTAAGAGAAAAGAAAAGCCAATATATGCTGGGAATATAAATTCCTCATCTACTCCAAATACAAATTCCTAATATATTACAATTATACGTGTAAATGATTGAAGCCATAAAAGTATTATAAAATAACACAGGAGACTAATTATGCAACATCAGGATAAGGATATTACTTATGTAACATAGGAAACCCAGAAGCCATAAAGAAAAAATGTGCAGATTTGAATACTAGAATATTTTGAACTCCTGTGTGATGAAAGGCAGCACAGATACAGTGAAGAGTGCAGACTTGGGTGAAATATTAGCAACATTTAACAAACAGAGAGTTAATATCCCTCACGCTAAGTTCAGACCTCGGGAACCCAGTACCTGCTTCAGATTGACTCTTGTCCTACCCCTGTGTGTTTCAAAACACAGTTTCTTTTCTGTCAACAGATGTCTATGCTTGATGTACAATGAGCACTTACGGTAAGAACAACTTGAACATCCAAACAGAAATGGGCGAGGAATATAAACAAAAAAGTCAGAGAAGAAAAGCAGATGGCCAATAAACATAAAAAGATGTTCAACTTCACTGTTGTCAGAGAAATTAAAAAATTAGAAAATCACTAGAATCTGGTGTTTGCAAGGATATATGAAAATGAGCACTCTTGAACACTGCTAGTACTGGTATCAACTGGCACAACTTTTGGAGGAAGGTGATTTGGTAGAATTTACTAGAATTTTAAATGTGTGTACTTTTTGACTCAGCAATCCCACTTTCAAGGATTGAAATGATGTACATTTATAATTATGTATGTCCACTGCAGCAAGGTTTGTAGTAGAAAAACATCTGGACCCTGCTAAATATCCACATTAGGAAATACTATTCAGTCACTAAAAAGAATAATATAGGAGTTGACTTGAAATGATACATACAATGTGGTATTGAATAGAAATAAAGCAAGTGGCAGACCACTACATGTAGTAATATTTTGCTTATAAAAATATACATATATATATATACACACATACATACATACAATATTTGTATCAGTTGTATAAACCTTGGGAAAAGTCCGGAAATATCTGAATCAAAGTATTAATAACGCATGTCAAGGAGAGTTGGTTGATTTTTTTTTTTTTAAGACAGGGTCTTGCTATGTAGTTCAGGCCAATCTCAAACTCATAGCAATCTTCCTGCTTTGCCACCAGGCCCAGCTGAATTTGGTTGTTGAAGAAGAGGATTTTTCCCTTTTTTAACTTCTGGAAATGTGTCTTTTACTGTAATTGTGTGTGTGTGTGTGTGTCTGTGTGTGTGGGCATGTGTGTGTGCGTGTGTGTGTGTCTATGTGTATGTATGTGTCGCTTGGAATTGAACTCATGGCCTTCACACTGGGCTATATTCCCATCCCTTTATATATACATTTTGTTTTTCTGAGGCAGTGTCTCATGCCAAGGTTGTCTTTGAACTGCTGATCTTCCTGCCTCAGCCTTCCAACTAGCTTAGCTTACAGGTACAGACCATCATATCTAGCACTTTTCTATTTTTTAGTCAGTTTAGTCATGAGTTTGCTGAGGCTTATAGAAGTTGTCACTCACCAAGGACAATGACAGAAGTGCTGCTGAGTGATAGAACCAGGACTCTGGGAGAGGATTATCTGGGCCCAAGCCCACGTTTGTTTCACATTACTAGGCTGCTCGCAAGCTGTGGGTTAGTAAAAATAGCTTACGGGATTTTCCCTGGGTTTCAGGTAGATAGAAATCAGTCTGTGACCAGCCCTAGAGCCATTTCTTGGATGGATCCTGGCAACAGAGATCCAGGCATGAGCTGCGGGGATGCCCTGGGGAGGCGCTCTGCTCTCCATGTTGTGGCCCTGTTCCGGGAGCCTTGGACTCCATGGCAGGTGCTGGGGTTATGCGTGGTCTGTCTGGGCTGCTTTTCTGTTTGAGAAAAGATTACAGTCTAGGTGCAGTTTGCTACCTACCAACCTGGAGACATAAGAGAGACCAGACCACCAACCCATGCTATCTTAGACCAATGGCATTGTGGCCTCAGTGGACTGGGACACCTCCATTTCCCCTTGGTGCCCCCCATCTGTGTGGAAAAGGTGACACACCTGAGGCCTTACCCACAGGTTTTCTGAGAGAACCAAAGGAAATTACTGTGGATTCAACTGAAGGCCACAGCCATAAAGAAAGATAGATTCCAAATCTAAAAGAATGCAGCCGAGTGTGTCAACTACTGAGCCTCCCAAGAGGGCCATCCCTGCACCCTTGCTGGGCTAAGAAGTCCTGAGCCCACCAAGGCACCCCCTTAGCTGCCCTTTGTAGAGAATGTGAAAGCAGTCATAGCCCAGGGCAGCCTTGCCCTGAGGCCCTCATCTTGTTTTTCATGTGCTGGTGCTGCTTTTGGCTAACTCTCTGGCCTCCCGCCTGAACCAATATGACAGTGCCACCCCATCCTGGTTGACATTCCAGACTTGGCTTCTCCCCTGCTGGTCTCATGGTGCACGCCTAATCCTGCCTTCCGTGTACACCCTTCCGGAACTGCTCAGACAGAGCCCTTCTGGGCAGCCATGGTCAAGGTGACCTACTGACAAGCTGATGCATTAAAAATTCAAAGCTAAAAAAATTCTGAAGCTCTCAGGGGTTGCTTTGACTCATCATCCCACACAGATACAGACACACACACACACACACACACACACACACACACACACAGAGGCTGGTCAATCACCAGTGATCTGCTTCTGATTGACTGTAATTGAGGACTGGGTCACTCCCCAAGGGAAGTGACCATGTCTGTATGTCTTCTCTGCCCACCACCAAGGGAAGGCACAGGGCCTCATACATAGAAGGTTCCCATGAGGATCTGGTGACTGAATACTCCCTTCTCCTCTGGCACATGTGACAGTTTAAATCAATGTAGATAATCCACTTGAGCAGGGGTTGATGAACTTTTCTGTAAATGATCAGCTAGTAAATATTTTAGTCTTTGTGGGCAAGAGGCACAATCGAGGATCTTACATGCATACTTAAAAGGCAAAAGAAAAAAGGAATTTCTATGAGACTTTATTAATGAAGTTCAAAATATAATGATAGAATGATAGTACAGCTCTTTGGTACTATAAGTCTCCTAACGAGAAGAACAAAATTCTGTTTTGAAGAGTAACATTTTGCTTAATTGGAATTCAGAGTGTCTTCTATCATTAAAATCTATTGCACATGTGTTCATCTGTTCATGCTGATGTGTAACAAGGTTTTATGTCTGAAAATGACAGTTGAATTTCACATAATTTGCACATGTCATAAAATACTCTTTAAAAATCATTGTTAGCTTACAGGCACAATAAAAAAGGCAGTGGGCTGGATTTGGCTTCAGGCTATAGTTTATCAATTCTTGCAGGGTAACAGAAAGTAGGATATTCTCCTTCTCTTCTTTTGCCTCTGTCCTTAAAATCCTGCACTTTCTAAAACCCTGGGGTTTCCAAGACATTCTCACTCCCTGTCTTAGTGACCCTTCCTCCTTAAAAGGGGAAATAAGGCTGAGCCTGACAGCTCCACGGAAGTGCTCCCTGGGGCTTCGTTATTGCTCAACCACCAGAATTGCAGAATGCAGTCAGAGCTGCTGTCTGCTTTTCCTTTTCCAAGGCTGGTGTTAGCTCTTTGTCAACAGCAGGAAAACGGTTGGGAAGGACTTGTTTGTGGTTTATCTCCAACCCAAACCACAGAAAGAGGGGAGGCCTTCAAGAGGCTGGGTTAATGGGAAACACTTGTGCTTGCCCAGTGCGTCCAACACAGGGAACAGATTTAAATATCTAAAAGTTCATTGCATCCCGAAATCTCATTGCATTTCTTGGAAAGACAACTGACACACAGAGTCTACTGCTGACAAAATGACATAAAGAATGCACTGCAATGACCTCACCTACTGTAAATACAGAGAGTACTGAGGAGATCAGAGATCAGTCATTCATCAACTCATTAATTTATTCAACAAAGTTTTCAAGCACCTATGATGTGCTGGGCACACACCAGGCCTTGAGCATACTGCAGTACATAAGGCAGACATAGTCCCTGCTCTCATAGAGTTAACAGTATGATCATCCCTTGGTATCTACAGGCATTTGTTCCAGGATCTCCTTGTGGATACTAAAGTCCATAAATGAATGCTCAGATCTTTTAGGTAAAATAGCATATCTCCATAAAAATCTACTGTTAGGGTTTGGATCTAGAATAGCCCCCGGAAAGACTACTGTGCTCAGAGCTGGGGCTTTTGGACGTGAATAAATCATGGGGGTTGTATACTCATCGGTGGATTAATCCATTGATGAGTTTATGGCTAAATGTGCTACTGGGAGGTGGGGCCTGGTCAGAAGATGTAGGTCACCGAGGGCATGACCTGGAAGGGCGTATCTCCCCCCGGGGTTCCTCCCCTCTCTCTCTGCTTCCTGGCCACCATGACTTGAGCAGCTTTCTTCCTTGGCAGGCCCTTCTACCACACCATTTAAACTGTATTAGAATCTGCAGACCATAGACTGAAACCGTGAGTTGAAAGAAACCTCTCCTCTTTGAATTCGTGGGAGTCGAGTATTGTGTCCCTGTGATGAGAAAAGTGACTAAGACACTTACTCGAACTCTTCCATATACTGTAAACTATCTCTAGATTACTTATGAGAACTAATACAAATATTATGTAAATAGTTGCACTATATTGTTTAGGGATTAATGACAAGAAAAAGGTCTGTACACTCAGTACTGATACAATTTTTTTCAAATGTTTTTGATCCATGTTTTGTGGATGTAGAACCCACAGATATGTAGTGCCAACTTACTATTCAAGAACACTTGCCAGCATTCCACGTCATATTATATAACCCTCAGGTTTAAATGATTGTACGATGAAATAATTGGGGGTACAAAAGTTTAAATAAAGTAACCAGGTTACTCTAGAACCTTTAATGTATAGATTTCTACTGAGAATCTCCAAGAGAGGGATATACAGCAGGCAGTCTTCTCCAGATTATTCAACTATGGCATCCTTTCCTGAGTTGTCTCTTATGGCACTAGAGTCACATGGAACAGTTTGGGGAGCACAGTTCTCAGGCCCACTGGTGATGGCCGTGTAGGTTGTACACTGCACAACTCCAGTGAGATCACTCACATAGATACCATGTCTCTAGTACTCCAGAGTTGTATGACCAGGAGATAATACCTCTATAACTACACGGCAAAGCCTGGCCAGCACAGGCTGCCTGAAGATCAATTGGGTTTCGATTTCTGAGTCAAGCCTGACCAGAACCAGAAACATACAGTTACAATCTACCACTGTTGAAAAGAGCCACAGCTCTTCGCCTCTCAGCCGTTTCCCACTGAACAGCAAAGATGCCATTCGCCATTGTTTTTGCACCATCAATGACCACTGTGAATGTCAACACAGTGAAAAAGGCAAATAAGATTTCACTGCGATTATAAAAACAGTTTTGACCTGCAGAGAACTGCAGACTGCATTTGGAAAACTGCTGAAATATAGCTAGCAGCCTTGGAATTGCAGAATTTCTTATCTGAAGATTCTGACGAGATCGTGAGAAAGATTTTGGTGGGCCCGTCGCGGTCAGGTTCTGTTCCCTGAACCAATTACTATGACTAAGAGAACAAAGTACGCTGATTGATCCGCTCTAATACCTGACATCTGAAATTTAAACGAGGAGGGGTTTGTCTCAGTGCTTCAGAGGTTTCAGTCCACGGTTAGCTGCCTCCAAGGCAGAAACATCATGGCGGAAGGGTGTAGTGGAGCAAAGCTGCTTACTTCATGACAACCAGGAAGCGGAGCACAAGAGAACAGCACTAGAGAGGAAGAGCATCGGGACCAGATATAGTCCCAAAGGTCAACCCCCTGTGACCCACCTAGACACCTCCAGAAGTCTCTTTTACTTTCTGAAGCCGATAAAGTTAACATCAAGACTAACTATCACAATCCCCAAGTCACAAGGAATGTGTTCCTGTAAACAGCAGTGATTTTCTTACAGGAAGAAAAGGGAAGGGCTACTGCAAAGACAAACACCATGTATGGCTCAATAAGATCAGAGAAGTTGGTACTAAGTGCCTGGCAGGGACTGGGAGCCTGAGGCCAGCATCAAGCAGAAGAATGACTAAAGCAAGGAGACAGTTCTCAGGCAGGCTCCTGGGCCTGAGTGCTCCAGCTCCTGCAGCCACTTTGGCAGTATGCGAACTTAGTTCACTGCCAGGACCAGGTGACTAGCCCCCAGGTTTGGTTAGACCTTGTGTGTGTTTGCAGGAGTAGGGGCTTCAATCTGTGACTCCTTTCAACAATGGTGAGGTGTGACAATTTACCCATTTCTTATCTTGTTCAGATTTGAAGCAGGAATCAGACCCAGTGGGTCTTGGGTGGTTGACGGGGTAAGACAGAGAGTATGTGGCTGTCAGAGCTGGGGATGGGAAATGACTGTCTAGATCATCCGTAAGTTGATGAAAATTAGTTATGTCACACAAGGCTCTATAGTTTTTAAATGGCATTTGTTCACGCAATTCTACCTAAGCTTTTTCACATCTACCAGGTAACAATCTAGAGTTTCTACTTGCTTACATTCAGAATCATGGATGCATTTAACTAGTATGACCTTCAGGAACATTCTACCCTGTGGACCAAACCTCTTCTCTTTTGAAATACTCTCTTGAGTTTCCTCGATGCCACAGTTTCCCAGGTTTCCTCCTAATTTTCTGGCTGCTTCTTCTCAGATTCCTTGGCACATCCCTTAAAAGGTAGAAGTCTTTCAGAGTTCTACCACAGAACTTCCTCTCTTCCCCCAGGCAGTCTGATCTGTGTCATGCTCTCCATTTCTACCACATTTATTTCTTGAAACCACTGCAAACAGCCCCCCACTTCTGCATGCACAAATCAGTTTTTATACACTAAGTTTCTCCGTGCTTTCCTGAGGGGCCTGGGACAATCAGAGCTGTTGGTACACTCTTGGCACCGATGCCAGCACAAAGCCAAACACACACAGGGGACTGACACCAAGTGGTCTTGATCATCCAGATGTCCAGACTGCAGTGCGGGTAAAGGGTTGTGTGGGTGTACACATGCGCCTGCTTTCCTGGCCGTCTTTCAGATTGTCATTAAATAAAACAAAATCTATGAAGACTTGTAGCTCTTTGAGAATACATGGTTGTTGCATAAAATTCAGAGTAACTGAGTCCCTACTCATATAGTCAGACACACAGAGCAGGCATCTTGAAGGTAAGAATGGTGTGGGAATGAGGGAATTGATACAAACACATCTGCAGTCAGAATCAATTTAAAAGCCCCACACAGTCCAGTCCTAGTATGTTGTTGCATTTTAAAGAATTTAAACTAAAAGCATGGTATCCATGTACTTTACCACAAAATTTTCACGTTATAACATTCTTTAATCCAGGATGTAGCTAACAAACGATTGGCGTGTTGGAGTTTGACAGTGTTATTTTCTTTCTTAGCTCAAAATATAAAGATGAAATTTACAAAGGCTGCTGTCTTTGATTAGATGAAAACTATTGCAGTATTTGGGCCCCTCTAAGAGCATAAAGTGAGGTCAGATCTGTAACCCACAGCAGTGTGTCCTTAAGTCCTTGCTTGTGTTTCTTTAGATTTCCAATTCTCTAATACTTTATGGCAGTCCAGAATCCTCCCTCTACTTCCCTAACCCTCCACTTTCTACCAAAACACAATGAACTGCCCTAAAAGTGGGCTGAGAAGATTGTCTGCAGAGCTTGAAAGTTGGATTTATCCCACAGCAGAGAGCTCCAGAGGGTCAGAGCCCCAGTCCTACCCCAGCCCCCTACATAAAAACTAGCCAGGGCAGGCTGGACCACATGCGAAAAGAGCGGCCTCCTCTGGGTGGAGAAAATCTCATAACTGTGGAGCTGTGGAACTGGGAGGAAGAAGGAGACAGAGGAGGCAGGCCTGTGGAGAGATGCTTCCCCAGGACCTTCAGGAACACAGGTGGAAACCGGGAGGATGATTCTGCAGAGGGGAGGGAGCCCCAGTTGGGCCACCTAGCTGTACTCTGGGCCCTAGGTTTTGGCTAGCAGCACCTAGCTGGAATCTCAGGTCTCATGGCTGGAGAAGGACCCTTGGGAGGTCCTGGTGATGGGGGTGGGCCTCAGCCTGGCCGACTGGCTTCTTTGAGGTGAATGCTGTTCTCACGCCAGCAGCAGGTAAGAAGGCAGTACGAGGCCTGCTGACTGGGCAGTGGGTGAATAAACAAGAGCAGGAGCAGCTACACTCAGGAGGAGCTCAGAAGGAAATCGTGCATCAGGTGCAGCTGAAGTCCCATCTGATCTGCAAATCCTACCCCAGGGAAGACTGGTCAAGGCTGGCTGCACCCTAGGAATGGCCCAGGGCTGCTCAGAGCTTGGGGCCTGTGGGGAAAGTGGGAAAAGGCTTTCTTTGGAAAGATTTGTAAATGTAGACCTTAGGTAGGTGGACAGGAGGTAGGAGGCCCTGAGTCTAAGAGGCAGAGTCCCCTGGGCGCCCTGCTGAGCTGCACAGTCCTTCTCAGCCTCTGACTGCTGATTCCTGGCTGCAGGGTGCATGTCCCTGAGAACAGGTTGGGTTTAATTATTAATCACCCGGCCAGTGCAATCGATCCACATCAAGGTCTCTCTTCTGCTCAGGGGCCCCAGACTCCTATCCCTACCCCCACCCCCACGCTGCCAGTGCTTTCTACATGCTAGAGAGAAGGGCAAAACGGGCCTAGGACTCTCCTTACAAGTCCGCAGGAGGCACCCATGAGGTGTGCACATCGCACACAGGTGTGATTTCCAGGGCGCTGGGTGACTGAGGTCATCCAGCCAGTGTTGACACAACTGTCATACACCTCGCTGTTCCCAACTCTGCCCAGGAAGGTCCTGGAGAACTGGGTGGGCCTGGCTAGGTGAAGATGCAGAGTGAGGACAGACAGACTTGCGGGGATGGCCCTGGGGGCACAGAGAGATGAGTCCTGCATAGGAGGCCCAGAAGAATTTGGCTATGAAAAGGCTGAGTTTTGGGCGATACAGGATGGATAAGAGAAAGGAAGTGGTTGAGTAGGATGGCCCCAAAACCCACCCAGCTCCTACAACCAGCTAGCTGGACCAATCCTCATGGTGCCCAGTGACTGCAGAGACCTGGGGCTCAGGCCCATTTTGCTCCAGCCAGCCCCAGGAATGGGAAGTAATATCCACCAATACTGGCCCTATGGTGGACACTAAGAAGCAGGACACTCTCCCTGCCCCTGTAGCCTCCATGACTGCTGTAGGGGAAAATCTATGAATAGATCATAAGGCAGAGTGATAAGGGCCATAAAGAGGAGACTCTGTGTGTGCGTGTGTGTGCCTGGGGTGAGGGTACAAAGTGTTCTGTGACACTCTGAGGGACAAGTGATACCCGGGGAGGCCAGCGAGGATCAATGAAGGCATCATACAGAAGGTAACAGTTAAGGAGAACAGTAAAGAAAGTCATAGTTTCCAAGCAGTGAGAAAGGAGAAGGACATTCCAGGCAGAGGGAAAACCACATCCAAAACTAAGGAGATGAGAAGGGCCTGTTTAAGAACCAAGGAAACATGAACATGTGGATGGAGGGGGTGGAGCCAAGGCAAGGTTGAGCAGGGCAGGCTGGGAGCCAAGCTATGGCATGCCAAGACGGTGGAGACCAGCTGGTGGCCCCAGAGTCAGTCTGCCCCACACAGGCCAAGCTGCTGGGTGTGCTTCTCATGCAGACTCCCTTCTGGGGTGGGAGATAACAGGGACCATGTCTCTCTAGGGTTAGGACAGAGGGTGGAAAGGGAAGACCTCATCCCCACTTGAGATGGACAATGGGTTTCTATAACCTCAGACAAGCACAGTCACAAACTCGGGCCGGTGTACTTACTGTCAGGTGGGCTGGGCAGCTATGAGCCTTTGGATGCTGGGTAATGTCACCTTGACATCAGGAACCACTTCACACAGATGAGAAGCCACCCTTCTGTCCCGTCTGGAAGGGTGTCCACTCCGCTCTTCTGCAGCGTTGGACTGTCATCTACCTAAGGATTTTTCAGTGCCTCTGTCCACACCACAGAAAAGTATATTCTAGAATATAGTCGGGTAGAACAATCTCCCCTGGAAAAACTGGACTGCTCTCTCTATACCAAGAGGAGAGCCATGAATAGACCTGCTTTGTTTTTGCCTTGGGTCCCAGTCACATCTCTTGCTGCTTATTTACTACCACTCCATCAGCCCTTGCATATCACGTACTTGCTGCCTCCAGTCTTCTTCGAACCTCATTTAAATTTTTTCTGTTGGCTTAATTTGATCACATCTGGTGTGTGTTGTATATCATCTTGACTTCTTGTTGAAAAAAGGTGACAGGTAAATAATATTTACTTGAGAAGGAACAGTCAAAACAGCACAGCACTGGCTGGCATTCTGGGGTCATGGGAAATCCCCTTTTGGTCACACTCCTCTACTCCCAAGTCCCCCGAGAGCAGACAGCAGGACAGTTTCCTTTCCTTCCCTACCTGAAGCAGGAGGAGGTTGAACAGCCCTCAAGGTGCCGCCTTCCTCTCTTCCCCAGAGACCCAGTTCCCCAGGCAAAATTTTCAGAAAGAAACTTCCGTTGGCTTCCTTTGGCCTTCCTTTCTGTTTCCCTCTGTGGATGGGGGCCTTTCTCGACCTACTTTCTAGGGAGGGGAGGCATTTGTAAGATTAGTTTCTGGAACTGAATAACTAGGATGCCTGTCACAAGCACCTGCAGTCCAGTTAAATTATAATGCTCTTAGGGTTAAATAAAATAAAATAAATGCCTTTTCTATTCTAGGGGCTGCTGGTGAAGTCTCCATTTGCATCTAGGGTTCTTTGTTTGGACTGTGGTCAGTGTACTTCACTGGGTCACCCAGAGGCTTGCTAAAATGCAAGTGCCTGGGCTTTCCCCATGACCAGACTCTCCATGGGAGGGGACCAGGAGTCTGTATTTCTAGCAAGTTCTCCTTTTGAAGCATACAAAGCATGAGAATCAACAGTTTGTCTTGAGCGTATTGCTGAGAGCCAAAGTCTGGCTAGGGTTAGACCTGGGACATTCCTGACATAATCTAAGTAAAGTAGTCTAAATTCCCCCCATGTGGCCCCAGCAGAACTATCCAGGAGATCTGGAGCCTCATAAGCTGTGTTGCCTTAGGCAAGAACTTCCACTCTCTGGCCTTTTTTTTCTCTTGCAAAAGGAAGGACCAAGGCTTAGGGGTCTCTGGGCTCTTATGTGCTTAGAATTCCATTTGGGACAATGTCCCGTAAGGCCACCATGGTAGGAAAAGAAAATGAGCCGTCAGGGGTGAGCCCAGATGCCTCACCACTGTGTAGGTGAGCAGTCAACCTTTGTTCTTGATGTTCAAGATAAAAGGTCTTGGGCCAGACAGGGGCCAAGGTCAGCATCCAAGCAGCCTGGCCTAGAAGGACACTGTGAGGAACAACCCTGGTGTCTAGGTCATGGCAGAATCAGGCAGGGACAGCCTGGAGTTGATCCCTGGAGAGAGGTATGGGCACAGGGAGGAATCTGAGTGTCAGGGCTCCAGCCCAGGGGACTGGATCAGAACCAAGCTGCAGGGCCCACAGGGACATCAGAGAGCAAATGAGATTGCCCAGACATGAGAGAACAATTGCAACTCAGAGGTCGCTCGCAGGGTACCCACACTGCTTGACTCCAAGGTCTTCTGTCTCACATCGTACAACCTGGATGGTGTTCTCCAGAGTCGGGCCACATAGAGTAACACACTGGGACTAGGCACGAGGGCCGCCCCCAGGCATCCTGCATCCTGAGCTTGGGCAGCAGAACCAGCTCTAGGCCCATGCCCTGCCTGGCCAGCTGGGCACAGAGAGCAGCCACAGATAAGAATGTCTCCACAGGCCTCTTGTTTGGGAACTAGAGGCCTGAGCTCAGCCCCAGGATGGCCACCGTGGGTTGGAGATGGAGGAGGGATGGCAGGCAGCAACAGGCTCAACAGGAACTTTCTTCAGATCTATAATCTGCTCCCAGTAATTACAGGTAGCTCCACTCTGCCCTCTGGGTCCAGGCTGCCCAGCCCCTCCCCATTGATTCGGGAGCGCTGCCAACAAGAGGGAAGGGCCTAGAGAAGGTCTGCAGCTATTCAAAGTACTGGCCAATTGGGCCCAGGAGATTGGCATTGTTTTCTTAGAAGGCATGATTGAGAAAGAACTGAAGAACCCCTGAAGTTTGAAGACCACAGATTGCTACAACAAACAAGATTTGGTGCCCTACAGCATACCGAATGCACTTACCAGCAATTATCTTAACCCTAGAGGTCATTAATATCATCATCCCCTTTAAACTCAAGGAAGTGGGTCTAGGGAGTCATAGGCCTAGCAGTGGCAGGGCCAGCCCTCCTCTGCTTGGGCTTGCTACGTGCACTTCAGCACTGAACACCAGATCACCATTGCCACAAGGGATGGAGCCAGCAGCTACGGCCTGTCTTGGTGCAGGACACTGGGGTTCACTCACGAGAAGACTGAGGGGCGCTGAGGTGCAAAGCTAGGGATTTGTAAGAGGCAAAGAGGCTTTTCTACCTGACCCTCCAGAACAGACAGCAGCCCCTCAATCTCCTCTCAGATCCTTACCCCTGAGAATCTCTGACTCTCTTTAGTTTCCTAACCACAGTCCTACATGGAGGTTGCTCTGTGCTCTCTGCTCACTCCTTTAAAACGTCTGAGAGGCAACAAATCCTAACTTCTATGCTCCACGGGGTGATCCCAGCCAAACATCAACGGAGCCCCATACGACACATGGCCACCCACTCACAAGCCTTCAAATTATCTTTATTAAAAATCTTTCATTCTTTTGTAAAAACAAACACTTCGCGGTCAGTTATACAGATCAGGAAAAGTATAATAATTTATAAGACACTCAACAAATTCCAGTACTTTACAAGTTCAAATTTAAATTCACTAGTTTTGTTTTTTTTTTTCTTTTCTCATAAACTTGCAGAACAAACTGGTCCAGTTCAAGTATAATCTAATAGATCACCATCTTGGATGATTCAAGGATGGAAAACCCTGATATTAATGGCTGCTTCTCATACCAACCTCAAGTTTACTAAATTCTTCAGGCAAACAATATACTACACTTATCCCAGGTGTTAACAATGAAAAAGAAAATTAGATAGGCCTCCTGTCATATTAACCCAGGGTGCAAATCAATCTGTTGCTCAAGGTAGCAACTGCTTTCGAGCAACATTTTGGGGGAGACACTTTGAAAAGTTTGACCAAAAAACATTGAAGAAAAAGCTTAAAAAAAAAAAAAAGACACCAATATTTTCCTGGTTGCCTTTAATACCTCATTGTGTGACACACGTAGGAATAAAAAGTGCAAATAATAGGGTCGGTGAAGGGCCATGCCAATGGAATTGTATAAAAATAAATAAAAATAAATATATATACATATATATATGTATATAGACATACATGTATAGAATCTCTGATGGTTTTAAGCTGAAGGCTGAGGTTGAACGCAGAGCCAGCCTCTTCCGTCTCCCTCCTGGGGGCTTTCTCCAGCTTTCCAGCACGAAGCCCAGTTTACCAGTCAGGGAACCAATATAGTGTTTGGGAACTTGGCCATCTGAGTTTCCATGGAAATGCTGCTGGGGCCGAGGAGGTGGGAGCTGGTGAGGTCTGCTTCCACTCTACTGGAGGATAAAGCTTCCAGCCTCTCTGATAACGCACAGTTCCAGTCTCTGATGGGGGCAGTAAGCTTTTCCCAGCCAGACTCACAGAACTCCCCTCATGGAGAATTAAAGACACACAGGGTGAAAGGTTTTCTGAAAAGGAGGCATAGCTAGTGGAGTCAGCCACGGAAAGGGCTGGACTGAGCCCCAATCTCATCCCCAAGATACCACGATGCATGACAGTGGGCTCAGATTTCTTGCCCTTCTAGCCTTTCCTCTCACACTTGTCCAGACTGGCTTGTCTTCCTCTGATAGTATCTTAACTTTTCTCTTACAGCTTCCCAGCTGTTCTCTTCTTGCCAGGGACCACAGGCTTTAAGATTGACACACGATCATTTTAGGTTCTGCATTTCCTTCCTTTCTGTGCCTCAGTTTCCTCAGTGACAAATGTCAGTGTTGATTTCTTTGCCTTTCTTCCATAATGCAGAGGTCAGAATGTGCAGAATAAGAAAATGCAAGAACAACCCCACATAATCCCTGCCAGGTCCACTTGTCCACACTTAGGAATATAAACTTTCGAGAAGCTCCCAAAGAGGAGCCGCCCATCCTGCTGGTTTTGTTTGCCAGCTAAGCCATGGAGGGTGCCTTCTATGGAGTCTCAGTTCACAGATAGCACATCAAGCTCTTCTGACCTTCCTGGGGTCGCTCCCTAACTTCGGCAGACGCTCACTTCTTCTAGCACCTTTATTCCCTTTGGCTGGAGTATCAGACTGAGACCCAGCAGCTGGAACTTCTGGTATCTGAAAGCGCTGGCCAGTGGAGAATAAGGGCTCTGCTTTTCATGACATTTTAACATCAAAGTCTGCACATGTGGTCAGCCCTGAGCAGCCCTCTGTCGTCTGCCTGGTTGGAAAGGGCCGCCTGCAAATATCTGCCAGACCTCAAATGCCACTCTCAGCCCTGTGTTTCCTTCGGCTCTCCCCTGCTGAGAGGTCATTTTAAAACTATCCCACTGGGAGGTCTTTGGAGGACCGAGGATGAGTCAAAGATGCCATTTCCTTGTTATTGCGTCTCTAGTCAATGGCTGGAATTGCCGAGGCCAACAGTCAACCTAAGCCCACACCAACTGCTGTTTTAGCTGTAGGGAGAAGACACTTGCATTCTCACATTTAGTTAAAATGAATCTATACCAAATTCATTGTCTAGAATAGGAAAAATCCTAACACCTCCTGAAATAAAAAGGAAGGAAATGAATTTGGAACAAATTTATCAGAGTTTCCACAATGAAGGGCTCTTTTCTTTCTCTATAAAATTAATATGATTTTACTTTAAGGCATTTAAATCTGGTGGATTTCTAGAATAATTAAGAGGATGAAAGACATTAAAAATG
Source organism: Hystrix cristata (assembly GCA_004026905.1). Taxonomy (NCBI): domain Eukaryota; kingdom Metazoa; phylum Chordata; class Mammalia; order Rodentia; family Hystricidae; genus Hystrix; species Hystrix cristata. The sequence continues at coordinate 114,937 of PVJO010002555.1, forward strand.
GGAGTTTTCCAAGCTGTGTGTGGTGGTGCATGCCTGTAATCCCAGCACTCAGGAGGCTGAGGCAGGAGGATTGCCACTAGTTCAAGGCTAGCCTGGGTTACATAACAAGACTCTGTCTCAGAAAGCCAAAAAAACCCAAAACATAAAAAACCAGGTACTTCTTATAAAGGTGGGTCCAGCTGGAAGAAGGTATATATCGAAGCCACTCCCCACCTCTGCCAACTGGCTCCCTTTGGGGACTCCTCTGAGGTCCACAGAGCCCGACTCAGCTCCCCTATGAGTGGCACACAGGACACATGGATGCTAGGCTGAGAATCGGCCAAGGAGTGTCACTGAAGTGACGCTGCAGACCCCAGAGTTTCCATTAAACCTATTCCTGCGTGACTCAGCTAGACCTGACCTGTTATGTCCTATCAAGAATTTAAACACTATGAAATCCCTGAGAAGTTGGATTTTAGGAAAAGGAAATGATCCTTGGCATGGGAGGAGAGGAGAGGGAAAGGGAGGAGAGGAAAGAGAAAAAAGCAAATTGAAAGGTTTTAGGAGAGAAACAAGAGTCGGTGGCCTTCTGCAGGCTGGACACGCCAGGGTAACTCGGCTCCTGGAGACACTTGAGGGGTGTTTTAATGAGTCTTGGGAACAAGCCACATGCCCTGCGTGGCTTTTAGCCCTCTGTTGCATTTGACAGGCCCCACTTCAGCAAGCCTCCTCTTCTATCTTCTAGCGGTAGCAGGTCGGCATCACATCAGAGTTTTTTCCTTTCAAAATGTGGCACCATCCCGCTGTCCTCGGGCCTCGGGCTGCCTGCCCCCACCGTCTCCTTCAGGCCCTCCTCGGCCAGCTGGGACAAGTACTTCTGTGGTGGGGAGAGAGAGGTAAAGGTGGCAGGGAGGTGTCAGTGGTGACCTGGTGGGAGATTTAAGGAAGAGTGTGCCCGGGCCCCCCCTCCTAACATCTGTGCCCACAGGGTGAGCCACCCTCTCCCTCACCAATTACTCCAGGACCCATTATCTTAGTTTATAAATAAGATGAGCGTCTTGCAGAAAAAGCAGAAGTACTGATACTAACAATAGCAACAACCTCCACACCCCTCATCTGGAGCCAAGCACGTTCTAACAGCTTGACTTACACAAACTCAATCCTCATGAGCACTCCCTCTGCTTTCCACAAAGAGCCTGGTCTCTAGGCAGCACATCCACAGAGGGAGCCCAGCCGCAGGGCGGGAGAAGACCACTGCCAGCCTGCTGTGATAGTGGAGACGCCCAACACCCTGCTTCCTGTCGGGGCAGGCTATGGGGGTAGGGGTTGAGGGAGAGGCCTGGAGGTCCTGTGAGGGACTGAAAATGAGCCCATCTGCTCTTTATTCGGGGGCTGCCTGCATCACTCACAGAGCACTGCTAAGATCGCCCCTCAGCCAAGCCCGGTGTGCCAGCTGGGGCTGCCCTTGGAGTCGGTGCAGTGAGAGAACTGGGAAAGGCTAGGGCTGCAGGTGGGGTCCTCTGACTGCGTCAGGGCAGCAAGCACAGTAGAACGAGCACTGGATGAAGAGTCAGAAGGGGTAGGTCCAGCACAGTGGTTAAGATTGGGGACTTTCTCACCAGGCAATCTGGATTCAAGTCCTAGTTCTCAGCGGGCAAGTGACTGAACATTGCCCCTCACCCTCTGTGCAGTGAGGGAAGCAACAGCCACCACTGCACAGTACTGCTGTGAAGTTGAGAGACAACAGTGTTGAGCACAATGCCTGGCACAGAATACACACTCAGGAGTGCTGCTTTCTCAGCAGCGCTGTATGCTCATCCTCCTCTCCCAGGCCTGCAGCTGAACAGGTGGCTACTCTCCTACCAGGCAGCCTCCACCTGCCCTTCCAGATCACTCCAGGTGGGTCTCGCATCGCTGTGACCAGGTGCGGGGCACAGCTGGAAAGTATGGAGGCTCCTTCACCTGCTCCCCAGCTCGTAGGGCGATCCCTGACCCCTACCTCAAGGCCTCCTGGTGGGTGCTAATTTTACAAGTTGCCTGACTAAGGTGTCAGCCAACACCTGCTGCTTGGATCTGAATTCACCTTTCACGCATGCAATGTGGAGTGGGGTGGGCGAGGCTGTGTGGACGAAGTCATCCTGTCAAGGCCACTGACAGAACCCCTATCTGGGAAGCCGGTGATGGAAGCTCTGGCTCCCAGACAGGTGCACTGAGGAAACCTGAACTGGCCCTGGCCAGTGTGCAGGGCTGAGCCACTGTCTGAGCCTGATGTATCTGGGGACCATGGGAACTGTGCTGGCCCACTATTCAGAGGGGAATCTGCCTGGGGTTTGACCCAGGAGCCCAGAACGGGGTGTAGTCCACTGCCCTGGAAAACAGTACAGGCCCTGGAAAGCCTGAATGCTTCTAACTCTGACTAACAGTAACCTTGAGCTGTGAGCGCTCCTTGAGGGCTACGTAATCCTAATGAGTGCTGGGTAGATAATGGTTCTCACACCAAGGTATCAAAGCTTGCTGGAGAGATTGTTTAAAAGGCAGCTTCTTGGGCTCAGCCTGGAGGTATTGAGGTAGCAGGTAGAGAGTGGAATCCAGGAAGCTGCATTTTAGAAAGATGTCAGCTGGGACAAAGGTTTGGGGAAATCAGGACCAGGTGATCTCCAGGACCCATTCCAGCCCTGCCATTTATAGGTTTCATTGTGTTGTACAGGGGATGATATCTTTGGGCTCAGTGATTGCCCTGTCTGAACTCCCTGCTCTGGCCAAGTCATGCACCGCACCCCACCCTATTCTGAAAGGCAGGACCTGTGGCTGCCTTGGTCACAGAGCAGCTGCTCTCCAGGGGGAAATCAAGAGGCTTAAATGACCTGAGTTCCAGCACAGCCAAGCACGGTCAGGGATAGTCTCTTACAAATGGTGACCCAGGCCATGACGCTGTGGGTCTTGGTTTCCAAGACCAGCTTAGCAGAGTAAAAAGAAGAAAGTGATTAAGAATCAGGTGATTTGGTCATAGGCCCAGTAATTTACCATTTGCATGGCCTTGCGCAAATCACATAGCTTCTTTCTGAGCCTCAGTTTCCCCACTTATAAAACAAGAGAGTTGGCCCATGTCTGAATTTCCTAAATAGGGCTTCACATTCTAATCATCGGGAGAACTTTCTCAAATTACATATCCCTGCCTCTCACCCCAGTCTACTGAATATCTGATCTAGTACATGGACTTTCGAAGTACTGTCCGGGTGATTCTAGTCCACACCCCTGGCTAAGAACCACTAGATCAGTCACTCAAATAGTTTAATTCTGACAGTAATGTCTGGCCTGGAATTAAAGCATAGATTCCACAGGACTTCTTGAGTTAAGCCTTGTGAACCAAACAACCAGTCCGATTCTTACAGTAAAAATGGGAGGTGCCTCAAAATGGTCAACCCTGCCTCTGTTAAACCCAGCCTGTACCAGAAATTAATCATGAAAACCACATACTATCCTATATACAGTACAAATATACTACAAATATAGATATACAAATATACTATATATCAGGTGGGCTATACATTATGGAACTTATTGCCATGGTTGAATGGTTGATTGATTCCTTTTAAAACTTATTAACATCTGTGAAATCAAAATGCATTTTATAATTGATGGAATCTCACTGTTTAATTTTCAGCATTGCCTTTTCTAGTTTGTACCAAAAAAAAAAAAAGTCTTAGACTAGGGATGTAACTCAGCAATAGAGTCTGTGCATGGAGTGCTTGAGACCCTGGGTTTGATCCCCAGCATCACATAAATAAAATTGAGTCTTACAGATGACGGCACCTTAGATTGGATGAAATATGATATCTAGTACTTTCTATGTGTGATCTTTTACTATACTCCATATATATTTACTGTTTGTCTCCTACACTGGAACAGAAGCCCCATGCAGGCAGAGATTTTGTCTGTTCTTGTTGTTGTGTCCTCAGAGCCTGCAACACCGTCTGGTGACTAGTTCACTTGTGATAACTATATGCTATCTGGACGAACATTTACATGGAACATGATTGTGGATCTTATTCTATCAAGCAGGGTTACCTGCATAGAGGGACAGAAACAAAAATATGAGTAGCTGGAACATCCAGGGCTGGAAGAAAGGAGCCAGCTCTGCCCCGTGCCAGGAGAACACCAACCTAAGCTACTCTTCATCTAGCTGGGGAGGCAGATGCTTAAAAAGTCAAGTCACAAGGAGTAGTATAAGTGCTACAGTGGAGACAGATGCTCTGGGAGCCCATCGGAGGCAGCCACCATGTGGAAGAGCCTGCTGGAGTCAGGAGTTGTCCACAAGGTGAAGGACACAGAAACCCACAGAAGCAGATGCAAATGGTGTGCTTGTTGTGTACACAGGTTCCCTGTGCCTGGAGTAGGCCTTAAATGTGTGAGCTGGTAGTAGGGGCAAGCAAAGCCCAAGACTCTGGATGCCTGGAGTGAGTGTGGAGACTGGGGCCCCCCCGCAGGGTGCTGAGCAAGGAAGACTGACAGTTACCTGTAAGTTCCTGTAGTGGACAGCACTGCGACAGTGGCTCACCTTCGCAGCTTCCTCGCTGGTATAGAACAGCCCACACAGCTTGCAATAAAACCCGGTCCTGGGAACCACGAATTCCACACCTGGAGAGAGATGGGGGATGAACAGGAGGTGTTAGGAAAGTGGTGGGATTCCCCAGTGGTCCTCCAAGGCAGTAGTGGAAATGGGAGCGGTGAGCGCCGCCCCTTCCTTGCTGTTGACTTTGGCTAGTTCCCTGGTTTTTCTGCACCTCACCTCAGTCTCATTTACAAAACAGTCAGACAGGGACAAACCCTCGCTTCATTCATAGGTGGTCGTGAGAATAAGGGATGTGCCCCAAGCAGGGTGATGAGTACGTTGCAATTACTGTGCTGTTTCTTGCCTCCGGGACTCCATGTCCAGGCTCTTTGACTCAACCTGCTTCCGGGGAAAGGAAGAACAAGGACTGTGCTGACATTTCATTTGTTTGGATTTTATTTCTCCACGCTGCACCCCTCTCTGAAGATATTTTGATTCTGGAAGAATTCTCTCAGTTTTGGGTTTATTTTAGAATTATGTTTATTAAAGAAAAAAACTTTAAATAATTAAAAGCGAGGGAGGAAATATCACCCAGAATCACTCCAATCCAAATATTTCCTTCCATGTGATTTACCTCTATGTAGGACCTTTTCTTTTTTGGCAATTTTAATTATACTGTATGATTAAATGCAATTCTGCATCCTCCCTTTTCACATAATAATCAAGCACATTTTCCCACCTTCTTTACATCTGACCCATCAGTTAATAGCATTTCTTTTGAGACTCATTAAATATAAGTTCCAGAATTCTGAGGGGCCTTTTGATTTCAAGAGAAAGAGACAATGGCCCCTCGTCATGGCCAAGGGACAGTGGCACAGCCCGAGGGGTCATCTCTGAAGCAGTGGTGGCTGGCCCCGCCTCCACGAAGGTGTATGTGAGGTCCCAGTTCTCTTGAGGACGTGGTCAGCAGAGTGGAGAGGGCCCTAGTCTGAGATGGTCCACTTCAGATGCTAAGGATCTAAGTACTTTGAGGCCCATCAACAAAGCTGCTCTTGAGCCTCAGGTTCTGCATCTGAAAATGGGAGTAAGGACACAGGCCCTGCACACAGGCCTCCTGATGGTCACGCGCCAGGGACAGCAGCGTACGGGAGCTGTGGAAAGCGGGACCCCAGGAGCTAAACCAGAGGGGCAGAGGCTCAGACATCAAGGTTCCCCTTGAAGGCTGGGGGCCTGTCTTGTGTGGAGGCAGAATAGCTCTTTCCTTCTCCTCTGCCGGGGTGAGCAGTGCTGGGAGAGACGGCCACACTGCGCAGAGAGGAGACAGGCGTCACAGAAACTTCTCCAGGAGGGAGATGGCCAGGGCTGTACGAGTGAGGGCCTTGGATGCCTCCTGACCACAAACTCCAGCTCCTCCCCTTCCTTTGCTTTCCTCCTCCTGCCATCTAGGACTGAGCCGAGTGCCTATGAGCCCCTGTCATACAGGAGCAGCTTGGGCTTGTAATTAGAACTTTTCTTTTGCCATCTCAAATAAGCGTCTTCTTGGTGTGAAGGAGCAGGCCTGAGGGAGGAAAGGAGACAGGGAGGGAGCAAAGAGCCCCCGCCCGAGTCCTGCCTTGACTGCTCCTTACACTGTGGTTTGGGGCCTGAGGTCTCCTTTGGGTTTTCTCTAACTGCCACGTAGCTGGCTGAGTCTTCCACAGTCGGCAGCAGTCCCCACAAGTGAGAGGGTGTCACTCAGCTCAGCTGCCGTGAAGGGGTTCGATGTCCCTCTTCTCCCTTTCTTCCCACTGTTACCACAGAGGACGAGCAAGTGGCCTGTTGGGAACTAGTTGTCCTCTCTATTTCTCAAACAGGCTCCTGGCTGTTGCTGAGAAGAAGCGTTAGGCAAGGTCTGCCTCCTTACTCTGTTGCTGCAAAACAGTTTTCCACCGGCTGCTGCTCCACACGGAGCTGAGGTCCAGCCTTCTGAGAGAAGGGTAGCCAGATGAGGAGGGCACTGCCAGAGGGCTTTGGTCGGAGCACAGCTGCAGGCCTGTCCCAGGCTCTGCAGGGCCAGCCAGCAGGGCTGCTTGGAAACAGAGCCTGGCGTTCTCACCGCAGCCCAGACTGAGGATCTTAGTCGCCATCCTGGGACCACAGCTGCTTCCCAAGCCTCCACAGAGCCTGAAGCAGGGACTGAGCCACAGCCATGGCCCTTTTCAGCCAGAGCAGTACAGCTACCATCTGTGGGCTTCTGAGTGACATTTAACTTGAGCAAAGGCTTCTTCTGCCCGCCCCCCAATAAAAACAAAACAAAACAAAAAAAAACCCCAAAAAACTGGAAGCCACAGTGCAGTGCAGAGAAAATGCCACTTAGGATCAAATAGGCCTAGTACTTTTACTTAAGCCGTGTGACTTGAGGCACATTATTTAACCTCTCTGAGATGAGCTTCCTCATCTGTAAACAGGAATGACACCATAGACAGTGCTATGGGGTAGCAGCTGTCATTTTGCGTGGTGTTCAAAAAATATCTTAGTTGGGAAATGTGTTCTTTTCTGTTTGTTTTTTTGGAAATGTGTTCAATAGGTCTTCACAGAAGCCAGTTTCTAAGCCTTGGGCTTTTCCTCCCACCCCACCCCCAACCTTCCCCAAGGCCACCTAGAGAACCCACTCCACAGTTTGGCAGCAATTTTCTTCCCCGACCCTCCCCACTGGGTCGAGTCAGTACCAAGAATCAAAGACAGCGCCAGGGAAAGAAAAGCCAGGGCAGGAGAATCCCCAGATGACCGGGAGCCCACTCAGAAAACAACTTCAGGTGTGGCGTGGCAGCACCAAGAGACACTGCCACAGCCTGACAAGTGCTGGAGCCACCAGGTCCTCCCACTTCTCAGCCTCTATTAAGTACACTCATTAAAGCTGCATTTGCCTTCTAATAATAGCTCCTGGCATGGGTAATTATGATGCTGTAATCCTAGTAAAGCCTGGGATGGAGAGAGAGGGAAGCTCAGTTTTTTGCCCGAGATGCTGTTTGGTTCTGGTAAGGGCAGAGCTTGGCAGGCTCAGACTGGCCAGGGTCACACAGAGCTGGCCTGAATTACACAGTCAATGCCCTTCCCCGACCACATCCTATAGGGTGCCCAGGCCTTGGCATCCCTCTTTCTGCCTCCCTGCTCTTCCTAAAGAAGAAACCTGAAAACTCTCCCTCACCTCCATGGGAATCTCTGCCAGGAATGACCAATCCTGGAAGGCGAAGGGTTTATAGCCACAGGAAGAGGAAGCAGAGTAGTAGGTCTCAGTATTTCATGAACGAACAGAAATGATGGACAACCCTTAGTAAGTACTTTCTACTGGAAGGCACCAGGCCCTTAGACGTGTTCATTCATTCAACCCTCATAGTAAGTCTGCACGGCAGGCTCCTATCACGAGCTAATTTAGACCTGAAGAAATGTAAGCAGAGAGGTAAAATAAGTTGCTCTTTGTCACCCAGCCACCAAGTAATAGAGATGAGGTTTAAACCCAGAACTCTTAGCTTCTGCATAGAAACTGCCTTTCCTACACTGTGCTGCTGCCTGAAGTGGAGGGCAGGGTGGTCGGAGACCGGAATCCTGAGCTCAAATCTGGACTTGCTATGTGATCTTGACAACATCTTTGGACTTCGGTTTGCTCATCTGCCAACCCCAGAAAGTAGTATTACTTCATTCCCTGGGGTTCCAATGAGCTAAGCTAACTGAAGATAATCATTAATAGGCCCAACTGGAAACAATCCAAATGTCCATCACCAGGTAAATGGATAAACAGAATGTTGCATATCCATATCCGCAATGCAGTACTCCTCAATGGCAAAGAGACCATCGATACACCCAACCATATAGATGCATCTCAATTTTGCTGAATGAAAGGAGTCAGGAAAACCAGTACATATTGTAGGATTCCTTTACATAAAACTCTAGACAATATAAGCTGTTATTTAGAGACAGAAAACATATAAGTGGCCATCTGGGGGTTGAGGTATGGGGAGTGAGGGGTTGCAAAGGCATCTGAGAGGATTTGGGGGTGATGGACCTATTCACTCTCTTGATTGTGGTGATGATCTCACCAGTACACACGTATGTCAAAACTAACAGAACTGTACGGTTAAATATGTGCACGTCATTGTATGTCAATTGTACGTCAATATAGCTGTTTAAAAATAAAATGAGACACCATTTTCCTCCTTAACAGGTTGGCAAAGATTGAAAACTAAGATGATCAAGTTGGCAAGGAGGAAGGGAATGGGAACTTCCCTTAGGTACTAGTGAAAATTAGTATCATCCTTTCGGAGTACAGTTTAGTAGCAATTATAAAAGTTTTAAATGCAAATGCATATGGTCCCGCAACCTGTCCTGCTAGTATCCTGCCCTGCAGAAATACTGGTGTACACAAAGGTACTGAACTAGCCCATCTAGAAGGCAGCAGGAGACAGAGAGTAAGAACAGACTGCCAGAATTTGGATCCTTATTCTAGTCTTTGCCAAGCATTAACTTTGAAACTCTGCATCTCAGATTTCTTATCTGTAAAGTAGGAACAAAAATAGCTTTGAGAGGGTTGGGGATTTAGCTCAAGTGGTAGAGCCCTTGCCTAGCAAGCACAAGGTCCTGAGTTTGATCCCCAGCATACCCCCAAAAAATACTTTTGAGAGGGTTGAATGAAATAATACCTTGAAAGCACGAGGAATCTGCCTGCATGGTGACTGATTACAATAAAAACTGTTATAGCATTTTTGCAATGGAAAAACCAAAAATATAAAACAACCTAAATGCTTACTAGCAGAGAAAGGAATTGGCAATTTATGGTAGAGTTTTTATGATGGAATATTTGCAGTGGTTAAGAAGAATGTGTTCTCTGCGTACTGATGTGAAGAGCTCTCTAAGACCTGCTATTGAGAAGAACAAATCTCAAAACATGTGCATACACAGTGCAAGCCTGTTTTTGTGGGAGAGAAACAATCTACGGGCACGACGGCAGCCACCTCAGGAAGCTGGGGAGAGACTGGAGAAAGTTAATATTAATTTTATATGGTTCATATTTTAAAAAATTTGTTACAAAAACCCTTCACGCCTTCTTTAATGAAAGCAGTAATAAAAAGACATGAATTACAAGGAAGCAGAATTCATTCTTAATTTTTGCATATATCAATTAGAATCCAAGTTCTTGGATGGCATGAGACTTGTGTTATATTCGTGGTTCCCCAGAGCACCCAGAATGGTGTCGTGTCATCCAACAGGTGTTTGCTGACTGGCTGAATGCATAGATACACCGTCACTCTGAGTGGCAGGCTCCGCGCAGGTTAAGACGACCAGAATCACTGCCACTCGTGCTAAGGCCTGTCTTTTCTGTATTTCAGCTTTTGTTTTTGGAGATGCCATGCAACAAGTTTGTCCCTTAACAAACAAGCAAGCAACCAGGAAACAAAGTTTGCTCTCACATCTGACCTTACTAAAGCAGTGCACACCCAAGAAAGAAATAGCACGAGATTTTTATAAAAGGAGAAGAAAAGAGAGAAACTCAGATGGAAAGGGTGAGCTTTCCTGCTGAGTGTGGATGAGCAGACATATAGTCATTGGCTTCTTGTGCTGGCTTGTGACACTTTCTCAAGTGACACTTCCCCAGCCCTCCCTCTGAGCAGCAGCTGCTCCTCCTTTATCTCATGGCTTCCCAACCTTTTAAAGTCAATGCAAAGACTCAGAGACTATATTGGCTGGGAATCTCCCAGGAACTTTCTTAAAGTGGCTTCTCCCCCTACCCTGTGACTCTGCTTAGGTCTCTTCTTTGAAAATGTATCCTAGTGACTCCATTTGTACATTTCCTCCCTACTCTGCCTCTAACATTTCCATTCTTGAAAATAACCCATCTGGATGAAGTCCACATTACAGATGAGGAGACTGAGGCTCGGGAGGGTACAGGTTGTCTGAGGGGACATGGTTACCCACAAATGGAACAGGAAAGGTAAGGACCTGGGTCTCTCCATGTCCAGTGCTCCTTTTATCAACTCTCTAATTTACCCCCAAACACAGTCTAGTCAGCACCAAAGAATGCCTCAGAGAAACTGGTCTTGCACAGAGAAAAAAATGCAGCATTGTTCTGGGAAGGGCTGGGAACATGCCAAGGAGGAAGGGCAGTAGCAGAAAAGATTCATTTCTTTGTTCGTTTGGTTTTTTTGAGATAGAATCTTACTATGTTGTACAGATTGGTCTTAGACTCACTAAGCTGCCCAGGCTGGCCTTGAACTTAATATGATCCTCCTGCCTCAGTCTACTGAGTGCCGGAATTACAGATGTGTGGCACCATGCCCAGCTTAGTGAAGGTTCATTTCTGTTGACTGCTGGAGGCCACTGGGCCTCTGTTTTCTGCCTGAATAAGGGCTGGACTTATAGTCTCTGTGCGGTCAAGAACAAAGCATTCTCTAACAGGGAAAACAGGACTCTTGGCTTTGGGTTCCCAGCATAGCGCTACTCCAGGCTGGTCCTGTGGAATGTCTGTCTACCCTGGGAAACTGAAATTGCAAGAAACTCAACTTGCAAATCTAGGTTATTGCATCATATGTTAAAAACAATAACAACAAAGTAACAGAAAACCCACTCAAGCTCTTAGAAATTGCTATGGAACTGCCATTTCCTGGAGCTGGGTTTCAGGAAAGACTGCATGTATTTCACCTACCTAGAGGAATGCTCAGCTCACTGAACACATCCTCTGGTTCCCAGGAAGGCAAAGAAAGGGGCTCTTTCAGCTCCACTTCAGTATATTCCGGTGATCTCACATCCAGAGATTTCATTTCCATGTACCTGGAGTTTTCTGTAAAACATGGGCCAAGGCAAAAAACTAATGAAACCCAGCCTCCAAGAGGCCCTTAATTCTATCCCCTGCACTGGTGATTGGGAATTGTCCCTTGGACTGCTTAATCACATGAGGCTGGGGCCATGACTGCTAATTAGAACCAAAGCGCTATAATTAAGAGTCTTTTCCACTGCCAGAAGGATGCCACACACAATAAAACTTGGCAAATTTTTGCACTTGGCCTGGGGGAATGGGCTATTAATGCCTTCAGTTAAGATGCTCCACCCCCTACACTCCCCAAGCCAGTATCACCCCATCTGTGCAAACAGAGGAACTGTTGAAGGGCAAAAATTATGCTGACATCCACTGAGGCTGACATAAAAGGCCAAGCCATTCTCACCCCAGGCTCATGAAGCAGCGTCATTAAAAATGAACTCCAAACACTGTGGTAAGCTAATAAACTCCCAACACCGGCACATGTTGAGACCTATATTGCAAAATAAAAGGGTTCAATCAGAGCGAGGTGAAATCGTCAGTCTGCCTTTATTCTTGCTTCTCTAGCCAGTGTGGGTCTCAGTGTTTCTCTAGCAACAAGCAGGCAGTCCACAGCAGTTTCCATGGAGATACAAATCCAGGCAGGTGGAAAAACAGCTCAGGTCAGCTTGACATGGAGACAAGCCCAAGCGCCTAGATCGCCTACCAGCTTGTGCCACCCACAAGGCTCTCAGTAGAAGTGGATATTTTTCAGCTTTTCCTGTCTATTTTCTGACTCTTGCTTCAACCTTGGTTACACCCAAGCTTTCGGTAAAATGAAGCTCTAGCTATTTTCACTATGAGACTCTTAAGCGCTACTATCCCTCTCTCCCCCAGAGCCCTTGATGGATCTCAGTTTCCACTTGGCAGCGAAGCCAGGGCTTAGTCTATTTTAAACTTTCTATTTCATGATGTCACAGTGCCGAGCATAGCCACAAGATCACCTCTCGTGGAGGCAGAGCTGCTCCTGGGACAAGTCTTGTATCACTATCAGACCCTGGAGAAAACTAGATCTGAGTAAGAAAAGGGGGAACAAACCATATTCCTTAAAAAGGCCCTCTTCCTTCCCTATCCACTCTTTTCTCACCTCCCACCACAGAAATTACAGCCAGGGGCTCCACTGTACATGCACGAGCAGCCAGCTGATCTGAAGGAACCTACTTTTAGTTGTCCAAGCCCATCTGGGCCCCCATAAATACAGAGAAGTCTAGCTTATTTGAGTTTGCTTCTCAGAATGTACAGCCTCCCAACGGGTTTCCTTTACGTGATTTGCCTGAAAGCTCTAACAGTCTGACCAGGCTCTTAGAGGCTTGTTTCCATTCACACATGACTTCCTGAATTAGCTTTAACACGAGTTGGAAGCTCACTTATGTTCATTCCAGCCTGCACCTCCCGAACTTCCTGAGGGCAGCAATGGCCCAGTCACCCAACCACCCATGAGAAAAGGGGAGGTAGTTACCCTCAGTCAACACTCCTTGGCAAGCCTGGCTTTGGAGGTCGGTTTCAGTTGGGGGGATCGCTTTTTCCTCCTGGGGGCTGCCTTCACAAGCCCCATCCTCGGGGGTCCCCCCGGCCTTGCAGTCGTCCAGAAAGGGGCTAGGCGGCTGGGGCCTCTGCTCCGTTGGCTGGGGGGAAGACATTTCCTGGGCTGCGGGGGCCAGGCACACATCTGAGCACTCCGTTCTCTTTGCCTCCTTCTCGTAGCAGTCGGAATCCTCCAGTGAGAGGCCTGTCTCGCGTTCAGCTGGCTTCCGCTCAGCGTCCAGATTTAGGCCAGGTACTTCCACGTTCATCTCACTAGGACAGCTCATGGAAGCAGAAGGCAGTTGTCCAGGCAACTTGAGGCTAATCTCTGCAGCCCCGTTCCCTATGGTTTTAACGCTCTTGTTAATGAAATCCAAGTCCTTGGCCACTTGCAGCTCTAAGGTGGTTGTCACACAGGGACATATTTCAGGGCAGATTTTGTCTTTCTGGTCAACGGACATAATTTCTTCCAACTCTGGGATGTCCGGTTCCATAATAAAATCTTCTTCTTCCCCTACCTCATCCACTGTAACCAGCTCTTCCATGTTGGTGGGGTACCAGCTCTCCCCCTCGGCCTCACTTCCACTCTCCCAGTCTTGTTCCTGTAGGAAAAAACTCCAGAATAGACATCACAGGGTGGTTGAGCCCGTTCAAGCAAAAGGTAGAAACTTTGGCCCAGAGGACCCTCAAGCCAGAAAGATCCTGAGCTTTCTTCCTTCTACCTGGGAACAATCATGGTAAGTAGAAGCTATGAATCACTGGGATCCCACATCACTGACTCCTCCTTAGGAAAATGTCCGAAATGGTACAGGACTTAAGTCCTTAATCCTTCACTCACCATATCTGAGATACCAAGAATTTCAATTCCTGGTACATAATAGGTGCTCAGTAGTTTTTGAATGAATGAGTAATTTATAAATGCTAAATACTTACTGGAGCTATTTCTTGGTATGTCAGGGCATCACTAAATATAACTGTGACTACAAACTTCCTCCAAGCACTCCCCCCAAGCAAGCGTGCAACCTCCATAGCCCTAGTAACTTCAGTCTTCACACTCAGCTTCTCCTAAAACTTTCGCCTTGGTGTTCCCAGTAGTCCAGAGACCTACCAGACACATTTACGAGATCAGATTCTTTCGACCGGAAAGGCACGAAGCTGGCCACTTTCCAGGGACATTTCTTTTTGCTGTGGAAGCCCCAGCCCAGGAAGACAGGAACTGGGTTTCTCTTTTTAATTAAGTAAAATAAGCTTTATCAGCACAGCGATGTTTTGTTAATCCCAGTGTCTGTGCTGCTGAGGTCAGGGCCCCAGCTCAAGTACCCAAAACAGTGTCCCCCGTACTCCCTAAGGGACCTGCCTATTTTGGGAGCCTGGTTCTTAAAGCCTAAGTCTTTTTTGGGTGCATGTTTTCTCATAGAAGCACAGCCTAGTTGCTGGAGAGCGAAGTAGGGCCCAGGTATGTGGGTGAAGATCTCCCAGTAAAGACTGTCCAAAGATCCCAAGAACAGCCATTCCCCCCAAAAGTTCTGGGGTAAAGTGGGCCTTTCCTGGAACCGCCGGTAGGCTCTGAGACACAGTCACACAGGGGCAACTGCTAGGCAGGAAGAAAATGCAGAGGTGACTACACTGCCAGTATCTGGGACAAATTTACCTTCTTCGTCCTTGTGTTTCTGACATCAGAGGGCTCTGTCTCTTTCTCCTGTCTGCCCACTGCCTGGGGGCTTTCTTCCATGCCCTCCTGTTCCTCTTTTGCAGTCTTATCAAAGGAAGAACAGAAACACAAAATCAAAAGTGAGTACAGGGAGGGAAGAGAGGGAACACCAAGAGAAAAAGAATGACATTGGACACAGATGTGTTTCACATACATTGTTTCCTTTGCCCTCACAGAACCCCTCAGAGGTAACGGCTGCTATCACCCCCACTTTACAGAATGAGAAAACTGAAGCTCAGAGAGGTTAAGTAACTTGCTCCCAGTCACACAGACAGATGGAGGCAGAGAAATGTTTTGAAGGTTGACCTGATGTCTTTAGGGGTCAGAAATCTCTGGAAAAGTGGTATTGGTTGCAGTGAGGGTGAATAGAAGAAGCCAAGAGTGAAATGACTGGGGTTGACACTTTAGTTGGCCGCCATGGTCAACTGGAGTTGGCCATCTCCCCAACAGACCCATCTTGACCGTAAAAAGTCACATTCTAGCCCTTATCAGTAGGAAAGGAGCTGGCACCCAGTCAGTGGCTTCTCACCTCTCTTTGCCTTCGGTCTATCCCAAAGCCGCAGTCTGAACTAGCACACCCATCTTTGTCTTTCCTTCTCTTCCTCCCCACGTGAGGACCTCGTGGGACTAAGGAGCCCAACACCTGAAAGCAGGCATTTGGTTTGAGAATTAAGGCTTCTCACCAGCCTTTAAAACAGGGATCAGCAATCTATGTTCTACAGGCCCACTCTGACCACTGCCTCTTCTTAGTCTGTAAGCTAAGAATGAATTTTTTAAATTCTAAACAGTGAAATTTTAAACAGTTATGTAAGTACCCACACAAGAGCCTATGTTTTGCCACATGGACTAAAATATTTTCTATCTGGTCTCCTGTAGAAAAGGCTTGCACATCCCTGCTTTAGAAGTTTCTGGGAGGTACTCTCTCAGGACTTAGACTTTCATCATTAAGTCTGTGACCATTCCTGGGTTTCTTCAGGGACAAGTTTAATTTTCTTGACATTTTTGGCTGAGGCTGGTTCAAAGGAAAGGACTCTAGTTTTAATTACTTAGAAGGGGACACACCTCCCTGAGGTGTGTCTGACAACAGGCTAGCTGGAGCAGGAGCCCGGGACTGACTGGTTCAACTTGTTATTACCGGACAGGACAGATAGAGCCAATCCTCAAGTGTTTGTTTTGGGTTTTTGGGGGGCGGTGCTAGGGATGAACTCAGGGCCCTGTGCTTGCTAGGCAAGCGCTCTACCAAGCCCAACCCCTCCCCAAGTGTTTGGAGCAGCAGATTCCACTGAAAACTTTGCTTGAATCTTCTGAGCTAACTGTAAAGCAGCTCCAGGTACCTTTTTAGTTATCACAAGCCATTGGTGACCACTATATTTTTGTGTCCCTTCAGAAATTGTCCACAGCCCTCTCTTGTCAAAATAAATAATCTCATTGTGCATGGTGGCACATGCTTGTAATCCTGGCATTTGAGAGGCTGAGGTGAAAGGATTACTGTGAGTCTGAGGCCAGTCTGAGCTACATAGTGAGTTCAAGGCCAGCCTGAACTACATAGGGAGACCTTGTCTCAAAAAACAAAAACAAAATAAAAAAAAGACAAAGAAGTCTTTATCCTTCGCAAGCAGTTCCTACAGACATACTCCTAGGTGAACAGACAAGAAACCCCTCCAATTCAAGCTGGGAGAGACAGGCACACCCTTGGGCACGCTGCCCAAAGACCCCACCAGGCAGACCTGTGCTTCTCCTCCCTGTAGGCAAAGGCAAGTCAGTGCCTTTCAGGGCTTCCCTCTCCCGTGGAGACGCTTCCAGGTTAGAGCTGCAGCTTAAGGGGACCAGACAAATGTAACCCATGCTCCCAGTGGCCCACACCAACTCACAAACCAAGACATTAGGTCTCAATAATTGCAAGCAGGGCTCTGCCACCACAGGGCCTGGGCTACTTAATGCTAAGCCACCTCCTAACTGGTCTTTTCCTTCTACTCTTTATGCTCCCCTCCAAATCTCCCCAAGGCAGTCAAAGTAATCGTTCCAAAGTGCAAAACTATCATATCCTCACTGTACTTTCTTGTTAGACGATTTCATTTTCTTCCTCTTGCATTTAGGATAAAGACAAAAAAATCTTTAATCTGCTTGCAGGGCTTGCATGAAGCAGTCCCTCTTAGCAAATCAATCTCACCTCCCGACATGCTAACCTGCCTCTCTGCTCCAGCAGCACTGGCCTCTAGCCATGCATGGAGCCTTGCTCTTGCAGTTCCCTCCATTCGATCTTCTTCCATTTCACCCAGGAAATACTTTCTTTCTATTCCTTCAAATCTCAACAGGCCCATCCTAACCCAGGGCAGCCTCTGATTCACTACAGGCCACCCTCTTTCCTTCTTGGCACTTCACACACACACTCACCTATTTATCTGAGGGATGACTTGATTAGCATGTCTTTCAACTAGACTAAGAGCTGCAGGAAACCATGAATCATTTCATTTTCACTCATAACATTGCTTGTGCTAAGTGCTCCATGGATATTGGTCAATAAAAGAATGGAATGTATAGAAGGGGGTGGGGCGAGTATCAAGTTCGCACTTGTCTCCCAGCATGCTGGGGTCTATGTCTAGCCTCTGAACAGGGCATGAGTGGTTTTTCTATTTCTTCCTATTCTGGCTTGTTTATTGTAGGGTTTGCATTCTGCAGACTCTGGGCTGCATGTGACCCACAGACATGTTTGCTTGGTACACTTTCCAAAGCATGGGAAGTTTTACGCAGACATCCAGCCCAGACTTAGGTCTTACTCTAAGCAAAGGAAAATCTCACAGCAGGAGGCACACATTCCTGAGTGGCAGCTGCCACAGTCCTCAACAGAGCGGTACCACCTCCTCAGTCTGCCACAGCCTTGCCACTCCTACCTGGCCCCACTTATCCTACATGGCTCTGTGCCATCTGCTTTACTTCCCATCCCTGGATTTGCCACTTCCCCTGTTTGGATTTGTAACATTTGATCCCTCCTTTCAGTAAGATGGGGGGGGCACTTCTTTCTCAGATCTTCCTGTTCAGTTACTTCATTTCTTTCCTTCTTCTAGAGTCCTGTGGTCAGGGCTGGCTCCCATGTGTGGATTGGCCACTCACAAGCCCTGAGCAGTTGCACACAGGGGCTTGCGCACCACAAGCCCTTTCTCTAGAGATCTCAGATGGTCTCAAACAAGCACAAGCTCATTAAAGCGCAACAGCAGCCTAGTGATCACACCCATTTTACAAACGAAAAACACTAAAATAGAGAGGAACAGGGTGTGACTATGGTTTTCAGAAGGCAGGCCTTTGCCTCCAGAGTCTGGGCTTGGCCCTACTTCAACAGATACCTATTGAATACCCACTCTGTACCAAGCCCTATTCTGGGGACAGGGACACAGCCTTGTTGATTATGGCAGAGAAAAGTTCCCACCTCATGGAGGTTATACTTGGGGTAAGGGATGAGGGTATACAGTAAACAAAACAAGGATACTAGGCGATCAGTGCTACCAAACACAGAAAAGCCAGGAGGGGAGAGAAATGGGTTGGGCTATAAATGCTATATAAATACTGTGGTGCTTAGGGGATATCGATATGGAAAAAGTCTATACATGTTCAATATAGACATAAATTTTCCCCAAATATTTTCAAGTGTGTGGTTGGTTGAATCTATAGCTGTAGACTTGGGGAATATAGAGGACCTACTAGGTATACCTCTTAAAACCACCCACTAGGGTTCACCAGATCGTCAGGATCTCGTTCAGTAAAGGTCCTTCATTAGCCCACTCCACCCACTCCTCTAATCGCATCTCCTGAGCTTCCCCCCATTATTCTAGTCAGTAAAACTTGTGACAGACTTTGAAATGGGCAAAAAAAGATTATCAAGCATCCTTTCAGTAGAATGCTGGGCATTTGTCTAGCACATTTCCAGGCTATCTGGTTCTATAGGGCTCTTCCCTCTTTGTGATCTTAAACTGAGCTACTTTGCAATTTTGTTGGTTGCAGAAAACTGACTGTAATCCAGATGATTCCTGTTCACTGGGAATTCATCAGCAGTGAATTTCATCTGCTGGAGAAGCAGCTGCATTTCTGTCCTCTCTGGAAGAGGTCAGTTTTATATTATTAGCAAATTCATTTCAGTAGCTCCGATTGCTTATATATTGCCTGCTGTTTGGAGTCTCCTTGAAGTTGACTTTTATATCTCACGGTCCCTTCATTAATTAATGAGTGAAATAAAATCTTTGACATGTGTTCATTATATGTTCACACTAGAGTCATAATTTTACTTTTATAAAATATTATCCTTTAATATGCTCTAAAGAGATAGCCAGACCGAGTGTCTACAGTTTCTTGGCAACAGTGTTTTGTTCTCATTTTTGGTCCTGCAACTCCTTCTAGTGGGAATTCCCAACAGCTTTTTGCCCACTTTCAATACCCAGCTCAAATACCACCTCCTCTGTGCCACCTTATTCCTCTTTCTGGGCAGAGATAACTGTCCACAGCATGACTCATCCTCTGTAAATTCTACCATGGGCTCTAGTGTGTGTAAATTATTTTATAGGTCTGTTTCCACCACTAGCCCTTGGCCTCTCCCATAACATGGGCTATGTCCTAGCCACCTTTGGATCCCCTGTGCCTACGACACCACCTGCCAAAGTGGCACTCTACCTGTGCATGAGGAAATGAAGGCTGAAATAGTGGCCCAAAGTGTGACTCTTCAGTGCTCATGGAGTTCAGAAATAGGTTCCTTTTAGGACTTAGTGTCACCAACTCTTGGGTCAAGATAACTGGAAGATATACATGGAGGATTTAAAAAATTAGGTCCCTTATGCAGAGCCCTAACCCTCTAAGATCCCACCCTACTTAAACATAGGAGATTTGGGCTAAAGGAAATGTAAGCCAAGTTAGAATCCAAATCCAGTGTGCAGAGTCCTCCCTGTGAGCCCAGCATGAACTGAGGCAGTGCAGGAGATCAGAACCCTTTAGACACCTGGATGAAAATGCCAGCTGATTGTCCTGTGTTTTTATTAAAGTGGAACTAAAGTCCTGTGGGCAGTATCTACAGAAACACACCACGCCCTGGGTGCCCAGTATAATTTAAGGGGTGGAGGCTGGTTTTTCCTTTACCACTTCTCATCAGAGCTCCTGGATTGGTAGATGCTTTTGGCAGGAGAGAGGACAGAGTGGACCAGAGATCTAATCTCCTTTGGCAGGCTCTGTGGGCGTAAACACTTCAGTGCGACTCCACCTTGGACAAACAGGACTACAGAGGGCCTTCCGCATATTCCTCCCTAACTTCTAGTATAGGCAACGAGGTGCCGTGGGATTTGGGGCAGGATTGCTATTTCCTGACTAAACATTCCTGGGAAAATAACATAGTTCTCTGTGCCTCAGCTCCTTCATCTGCAGAAATAACAATGCCAACCTCATAGGGTTTCTGTGAGGTTATGTTCATTGAGATAATATGTCTAGCACTGTGTCTGGCACATAGTAAACATTCAATAAATGTTTCATTTATTCAATCCACTTTCATTCATTCAATGCATGTTCATCATGATTATATTATTGTCATTGTTTTCCTCCGGACCTGCCTCACCTTACCTGGGAACCAATTGCATCATTACCTCATTCTCTGCCATTTTGCTTTCTTTTCTGTCATCAGCTCCTTCTTGATCTCTGTCAGGTCTCTTGGTTTTATTTTTCTCATTCTGCTTGGACTTAGTGCCCTCAGGGGCCCTAGTGACCTTGGGCCCCAGTCCGTCTTCCTTGCCTGAGTCATCAGGGTAGGAGTATCTGCTCTCCCTCAGCCTGGCCTCTTCTTTCCTCCTGGACCTCCCAGCACCATCCTGCTGCTGCTTCAGGTGCTTTTCAGACTTGGTTTTGGGCTCTTTCCGGTAGTAGCCATCCTCCCGGCATTTGTAGCTGGATGCAGAGTGAAGTGGGCTGGGGGACCCAGACCTCAGGTGCTTCTCCCGGTGGCCCCTCCCTCCTTCAAGGCGCTCCTCCAACTCGGCCTTGTCCAGTGGCCGGGGGTAGTGTTTGCGATCATGTGCCCATGTGTCCGTCCTGTCCCGCTTGTCCTCCCCCTCCTCCCTCCAGGGCGCGGGGTCTCGCTCTTCCTCCCTCCAGGCATAGGGAGAGTGCTCCCATGAGTCCCGGCCGTTGCCCCAGTCAGCCCGGGAGGGGCCTGGAGGACTGTGGGAAGAGCTGCAAGAGGTGAAGCTTGGCGTGTGTGACCTTGGGGACAGAGAACGGCTCACAGGACTGCGAGAACGTGGTCGTTCTGGGCCATATCTGTGAGACAGCAAGAAAGGGGAGGGTTTAGAATCTGCACATCCCCCACCCGGCCCCACTCAGATGCCAACATTAACAGTCCATCTCCTGGATACACTGGGCACAACCCACCCAGCTGCACACTCCTAGGTACGACTGTCTAGAACCACACTGAGAGTGGTCCCGAGCAAGCCCGTCCTCCCTTCTGGTTTCCCAAGTATAGTGCTGGCCACTCGCTGCCTCTTTCCTCATCCTGCTCCTGGGGACTAGCAAAAATGCTTAGATTCATTTGGCTGAGCTGTACCTTTCTTGGAAGCAAGTTATGCTCAGGGAACAGGCCTTTGTCTCTCCTCCTGGTGGCTGGTGTGGGGTACAGGCTTGGGGACAAGGCTGCTCAAGTGCAGTCTGGCGGGAAAGGCTGTCTGAGCCTGGGGTCCGATTAGCCAGCCCTCGCTTGTCAGACCTGAGACCACTGCTGCACTTGGTCTCTATCAGAACGCAGGGTCCCTCCCCGCCTCCACCTCACTCATTTAGTTCTCATCTCGATTTGCCAATATTCTGGACATGAAAAGGGGACGCTAATAGTTGGGAAGCGGCAAGAGTGAGGGCAGTGATTCCAAAAACAAAGACCCAGGTAGAGGGCTGGAAGAAAACTTAGAAATGTGACCTGCTGGTGTTGGAGATAAACTGAAACCCAGCAAAGTACTCCGAATCGCCTTCCACGCTGCTGCAGATGGCATGGTGTGGCTGAACACACGCCACATAAAATCCCAAGTATCCACAATTTAAAGAAAACAAACACCCTAAACCCAAACACTTAAACATGCAAATACATATACATGCTGAAGGCTGATAATTAAGCAGATCAACTGAGCCATATACCTGACATCCTAAAACAATGGGCATTTTTCATTTGGTTCTTAAATTGAGGACAACCATCATCCCTACTGGCCACGGGACACAGATGTGTCTGGCCAGGCAAGACCAGGCTGCCTTGACCACTGTGGGAGACAGCCTGGGCTCGGCCCTCTGCAGTGAGGTCAGAGCGCCACTGTGGCAGACGGTAAGAACCACCTGAGTTGCCCTTCTGCCCTGGACTGGTGCTTTTCATCGGGAACACAGACAGGTAGGGCCCAGAAAGCAAGTGGATGGGACGGGGCAAGGGCAGGGCATGGTGTGACCGAAATCCCCCTGAGAATGAGAAACAAGAATCTAGAACTTGCCCTGAGACCCGAAGCCTCACCTGTCTGCTTCCCGGAACATGTCCCGCTCCCTCTGGGAGTGGATGTCCTGGATGATAGCAGCCACGGTTTTCCCAGGTTTCTAGGAAGTCAGAGAGAGCACCATCAGATCAGAGGCAGCCTTGCAAATGCCAGAGGGAAGCAGAAGGGCCTAGTGTATCAAAGGGGGAAAGGTGCCTTTTGTGAGGAAGAAATAATGTCTAATCCAAGGGATGAGGAGTGGGAGCATAATGTGGAACAGGGCAGGGCTGAGGGTCCAGAGAATGTGGCATCCTTTGAGCCAGGGAAAGAAGAGCCCAGGTTCACCAACCACATGCTGGATGAGCAATGTTTGTTAATTATCACCTTCTCTCTCCTCTAAAAAAAAAAAAAAAAAAAAAAAAAATCCTTAAAATGTGAAAAGAAGGAAAGGAGGGAGGAAAGAAAGACGAGTCATGGATTATGAACTTGGAAAACTATTTGAAGGTCACTGAATACAACTCTAACTTTTATACATGTGTAAACTAACTCAAGAAGGTTAGAGGCAGAGCCTCTGGCCGTATAACTCCAGGGTTACCAGCCACTTTGTGTTCCATACAGTTGGTAACTCTTGGAGCTGTGCTGGGTTCAAGGTCACAGAGGTCGTTAAAG
Source organism: Hystrix cristata (assembly GCA_004026905.1). NCBI lineage: Eukaryota > Metazoa > Chordata > Mammalia > Rodentia > Hystricidae > Hystrix > Hystrix cristata. The sequence goes on from PVJO010002555.1 coordinate 137,664, forward strand.
AGTAGACACTTTCCCTCCAAGTTCCTTTCCATGACCCATGACCAGTTTAATATCTCACTCCAGATTGCTCATCCACAGGGGTCATCTGATGTTCAAAGGGATTCTGTGGCACACGTCACAGTTAAGAATGCCACGAACACAAAGGTTTGACCCTTTCTCTAGGTCATTGTGTGCCAGGACAGGAGCAAGCCCAGCCCTCAAAACCCCTTTCTAAACTTTGAATAGACAGATGATTTATTTTAAATCCTTAAAAAAAGAAACTCATGGGCACAAAAGAAAAGGAAGGAACATCTTCCAAAAGACATTGCAGAATTTACATATTCAATAAAGATGTATCAAGCAGGGTAAATTTACAGTATGTGAGTTGTATTCGTACAAAGGTCATATTTTAAAAAAGGACTTAAATACTCTGTAGTGTCCAATTTTGATAAAGATTTTTTATTAAGAAATTTACAATCCCCAGCACCGCCCCCACAAAGAAATGTAACCAACTACTCTTTTTATCCTTGATTTTTTTCCCATGTGAAACATGAAACCTTAAGAACTATTCCAATGCTGGGTATGATCAAGTATCTCATTCTACGGATGGGAAAACCAGGTCCAGAGATGTGAAGTGGTGGGGACTAAAAGTCTATGAGTTCTCCGACAGCTGCTAACTGGGTTGTTGTTGGCACTGAGGGTTGGGCTGGGAGAAACCAAAGGTGAGAAGGAAGAGAGTGTGGCCTGTGGCTTCAGGGTGAGAGGTTGGGGCTGGGACACAGAGAACAGATGGGAAATGTTCCAGCCAGGGATGGATCTCTTATCATCTCAAGCAAAAGGAAAGAAAATCAAAGAGAAGATGGTGACCTTGATCCTGTGATGATAAAGAAGTAGAAGCATGAGAAGCCAATCCCTGCCTGTTCAAGAAAAGGCTCAGAACTTAGTATTAGTCAAGATATTCACTTAAAAAGCTACCTTACAATTTTGGCAAACAGCCCTTATATTTCGGCAAATGGCCCCTTAACTGTAAGTTGAACCCTCGTCAGTTCATGGAAGTGCCCCATGAAAGTCACCAGGTCACCCGGAACATGCGTTGTCAACCAGCACCTCGCCTGCTTGAATTAGACCACAGCAGAGGAAGGCCGAGTGAGGAAGAGGCCGTGGCTGCTGGCCTGGCTGAGAAGGAATCAGGCGCCCAGGATGCCTTCTTGTACCCACTCCATCACCCCACTCAAGTCCACCCAGCCTTCCGCCAGGCTCACTGATCACCCCCTTGAGGTAGAGGAGATGGCTATATTTAACATGGGTCCCACCAGGGGGTCTTCTTCCTATCTACCCTTCTGTGCCCACAGGTGGGCCACAATGGAGATCAGCTACATGGATAACCAAGGGAGGGGCCAGCTGGAAAGGTTGGTCTTCAAAAAGACCTGCCAACAGCCCCAAGTCACTGATCTTCACACAGACCATACCAGCAGAGCCTCACTTCAAATAGGTGCTCCGTAGTACCTGTTCCAAGATGAACGGAGAGATGTAGCTGCAGAAAATTAATCTGCAGAGAGTCTGCAGGTACCATACACCAAGATTAGTGATCACAGCATTGTGACCCTTCTGAGGATCAAAGGTCATGTCACTATTTTAAGTGATAATTGCAACTTGTTTGGCACTCTCCTGACCAACTTCCCTGCCAGCCACATCCCAGAGAGGACAGAAGTAGCCAAAAATTTGCAAATAACAGATTTGACTTCTCAAATCCCTAAGAAAATCAGTTCAACCTTTCTTTTGGGCTGGCCGCATCTTGTGGTTAAATGTATAAAGGGCGCAGGTGAAACAATGCTGTTATTGCCTGAGGAAAGTAGAAATGGAGAGAATAGACTTAGGTCTATAATGAAATTTGGGGGACTTTTTATTGTTAAAAAAATTTGAGACACGTAAAAGTAGAGTGAATATTGTATCGAATCCCATAAATCCTTTCCCCATCTTCGATAATTCAGCCCAATCTTGTTTCATCTTTACCCCTCGTCTTTTCCCCTGCTCCTTAAGATCATTCCGAAGCAAATCCCAGATGTCCCTCATTTTCACGCATTCTGACACTGATGCAGCTCAGCAACCGCAGTGCTCACAGTCAACACATCTGGCTGCTGCTTAGACCGAGTAAGATGCTCAGCCCCTGTTGTCCCAGGACAGTGCCACCTACAGAGAGGGAGCCACCATGACTTGGAACTTCAACCCACAAACAGCAGCCCCAGTTCTGCCCCCGACTGGCAGGGTCACCCAGGGTCATGGCTTGTTGCCTGTGGGGACTTGTTTTCTCCACCTAAAAAGGCCAGATGATGAGGCCCATCCGGCCTTGACCAAAAGCCTCCGGGCATGTCAAGCTGCGTGATGAAAGCTGTGGAGTGCTTGGCTGCAGGGGTGTATCATGCCCTTTGACAGCTCCGCAGCTGCTGTCCACACCTCCGGAGCCTCTAGACAAGCTGAAGCCTTCTAGATGAGCCTAGAGCTCTTCAGAGCCAGGTCCTATCAAGGGACTCCTGATGGTTTCTGACATTCCTGGCTTTGCACCCTCTACATCTCTTCTCACTGGACTCCTTCTGCCTTAGAAACCAGGCTCTGTATAGCTAATTCTCCCCATCCTCCAAGACCCTCTTTAGGAACTACCCCCTTCTTTACTTCTAAGCCATGCTGCATTTTGGCACTGAACTTCTTGGTAGCCCCCATACTTAGGCATTCAAGTTTAAATCTTGTATAATTTTGCACAAGAATAGCTTGTACCCTGTTAGTAAGCTCTCCCCAAATGAGGACTGTGTCTCAGATTCCTCACACCTATTAGTACTGTGGTGTACATAGAAAGACCCTAAACCATCGATTTCCCTAATCTGCCAATAGAGAGAATCATGGGCCACCCACAAGACTGATTTCCAAGGCCTCCGCTCAGCGGTGAGGAGGAAGGGCAGAGTGAGCGGCTCTGAAGCCAGGCCTTATACCCCCAGCAAAGCTGGGGCCCTCAAATCCCACAAGGAGTCTCTAGGCACAAGGCCCTGAAAATCCCCTTGCCAGTTCTTTGATGCAGTAAGTAGGAAACAGAGGTTTAAATTCCACATCAAGGACATCAAGGATGTTATGATTCTAAGCTTATCAGAGAACTTTATGGACCAGTAAAGACTCCAATCTTCTTGTCCAGGAAAATAAACACTCATTTTTTATTGTTCCTTCAGAGGTTCTCTTCCTCATTATTTCTGCACATTTACCGGACACCTATTATGTAAAAGGTTCTCCCCCCACAGCCTTGAGGAATAGAACCCTGCACATGAGATGAGATACAGACATGAGGAAATAGCAATCAAGAGAAGGTAAAAAGAAAAATAATTTAAAGTCTACCTTTTTTTCTCCTTGCACTTTGCCTGGTAAGCAAAAGGAGAATTTCCCTTCACCCTGCCTACTCTGGAGG